>JAKTSI010000065.1:0-64693 GCA_030580135.1 Petasospora easanensis | reverse complement strand
CTACGCTAACCTCAAAGTCCTGCTTTCGGGAGCTTCTTGCACCATTGGCGTAATTCAACCGGGCGCAGGTGTCTCAGTACTAGAGCTTGGCTCTCAGTTCTCAGCTGTCCCCTTTTCAGTAGCCAATGAGCTGTGGGGCAAGTGTAACGCGGTACTGGGCCAACCCTTTGTGCACTCGGCGAGTTAAGGTTATATCTTTAAGGGTCCCAGGGTCGATGCTTTGAGGCTCCAAAACTGCATCTTCATCTTCTATGTTAGGCCGTTCTGAGACCTAGGTACTCCGATACGGTGACAGTTAGGTCCGAGTGAAGCTTCATGTGTCCACTGTAAATGCCAGCAACGGATCATCTAGGTCCTAATGACAGTGGGCTTGAGTGCATACGAAAGGCTGTGCCGTATGGTCCAGAGCCTCATCACTTCGCTCACAAATGATGAAGTCATTCTGACCATTACAACGTGTGAGAAGTGGTCATCGTCGATGTAGGCAATATTCCAGCTTCTGTGCTACAGGCAGGGCCTAGCTTCAGACATAGATGCTCTTCCTGCAGAAGTTTCTGCAGATCCTCCTTTGTCACCGGCCACTCATACAACAATGCTGCGCCCTGATTTTTTACATTTGGGGCCGAAACAGCGATTTTAGAAAAATGACCGTAATTCTCATTCGATGTTCTGGAAACATCCGATGGTCTGTATTGACTGTGTTGCGCTGAGCTGTTAGTTGGGAGGGCCCTGTGCCCCTAAGTCTTTTTTTTGTGGTGGTGGTATACCCTGTAGCGCTAGGTGCCACAAATGTGCGGCATGGAATCCGGGATTTGATCCTGTCCCATCCCTGAGCTCACCAGCCACTGCATACGCTTATCTCTCAATCGATCAAATTCTCAGTTATTCCGATGATCTGATTGCATGGGTCATTGAAGGCGTTGATACGTGCCATACCCTTCCGCTGTGCCTTGAGCGCTTGCAACTGCCCTTGTCGCAGGACCGTTGGGAGGAAGGTGAGATGCCGCTTTGATCCGACAGGGGTTGCGGCAGGCTGTGTACAAACCGTTTCAAACCTGAAATAACCCGGGGAAGACCCAATACGCGCGGACGGGCCTATATATGAGCTTGGTGGGACCCAATACCTGGAATTCGTGACACAGAAAACTGTACGCGTGCCAGCGAGAAAGTTCCCTCGGTTCGCTCGTTGGAAGAGATGCACACTTATTTTCTGTAGTAATAAAAAGTTCTCCGCGATCTACACATATGCAGTGTCCAGACGTCGAGGATGAGTATTTCCGAGGGGGCTCAACCGCACGCATCTCGTATACAGCAGCGCGCATAACTATGCGGCCCCTCGCATGGATACGTCGCCTTCGCTGCCTACACCACAGCAGTAGCACAGACCTGACCCGATGAGGTAGCACGCCGCTTGGGCCATAGTAACAATAGCCGAGTTGGGGAAAGAAGTTGATTAGCGGCCGTTGACTACCATGCCACCCAGGACCTACCAAGGGGTACTACTGGCCCTGACTTTGATTTGGAATCGGCGCTTTGTGGAATGTGGAACAGGAGAGGCCGAAATGTTTGTGTCTCTACCAGCGTGGGATTCCCAATTGCGCATTGAATTGATCCGAGAGCTCCAAATACCGGGGCGCCTTTCGCACGCAAGAGGTCGTTCCTTTTCTCAGTGAGACACTTCAAGGAGACACAGAGAGGTCACGGAGAGGGATGACACCCGCTGGTGGCCAGGCATTTGGGTTTTTTACGCCCAGAAGCGTCGAGGGAAACGCCTAAAGCCGTTCGAAGCTAAGAGGTCACCCGCTAGCGCCAACGTCCGCTTACCCACCGTAAAGAAAACTCCGTACTAAATTTAGTACCCGGGTCATCAGGAAAAACCAGACTTCACCGGTAATCCCACATATGAAACCCACCAGCCCTGTTGAATACGCACCAACGTCGTTCCAGCGGCGCGCACACACGTTTGGTAAACATCTGTAGGCAATTGGATATGTCTAATTGGACTCAGATACGAAGGCATGTGGGGCGCCTTGTTTTAAAGTCATCCAGGTCGTATGGGACTAAATCACCGCATTACGAGTGCCTTGATGCTGCCGAGTGTCCCCGGGACCGGCACCTCCTTTGAGCGGACATTGTCTTGTTATTTGTCTAACAATTGTCTAACCAAAACTGAAACCCCGAACATGCCTCCACCTTCCTGAAATTGGCGTACACACGGCCTCCACCATTCAGCCTAAAAAAGTCACCGTATTTTAGAACCGATCCGGAGCTTAATTTTCTGACAAGGAGGTGTCCCCGTGCGCATGAACAATGTAAATTTGGGAGAGGGGTGATATGCTGCTTTGAAGACGTAACTGACCACACATCATAGCGAACACACCCACATCTTTCCCTCGCCTATTCCAGGGCCTTCCAAGAGATTCTTTGTCGTAAACCACGGGGTTCCTCGTCAGGGAACGGGTCAGGCTACCCCTAGGAACAATGGAATCCCGATCCCCCCATTATCCACATATGCCCAGCTTTGTTGCTAACTGGCGTGAGTGAACCATCGCCACAGGGCGAACGTGCGAGTCTAAACTACGAACACAGAACCGTATAGAACCCATGATAGTCATTATGAAGGGGGAAAAAGAAAAAGTACCTATTCCTCATCCCAAAGGTTCGTGTTCCCTATAGAGACAGCGCCGTAGAAACCAGAGGCAACCAGACCGATTTGATGACTAACGGTATTGTAATTTTTTAAGCTATCAAACACACTGGGGCTACAGAAGTCATATACCCAGTGCGCTTCGGATTCGTTTCTCCTAACCGAACTATTAGACCACTTTGTGACCATGTGGTATGAATAGCACGACATGCGGATAGCGTATATTCCCCTTTCTGCTGATTCGATGTTCATGCGACTGGCGCCTACCCATTTGAACCTCAAAGCGCAACGGTACCAGGCCCTTTTTAGCGCTACGCAGACATGGCAAGGAACAACAGAACAACCGGTGTATGGCTTGCTCAACTCAAACAAGGCAGCCCAATTTCGCTGATCGTTGATCTCCAAGGAGCAAAGATGAAAATGCGGCTTCAAACCGTCCAAGATATTATTGTTTCAGGCGTTCCGGGGGGTTTTGTGGTTTTCTTTTTAAAACCTTGACCACAATGAGATTCAGCATGATCAACGCCCAGATGCGACACCGGCCATGAGCGGTGCGCCATAGTCAAAACAAAGAGATCAGAGTTCAATCTGATGCCTCACAGGCCGAGGTTGCACCCGGTAGGTTAGATTAGCAACCGAGGATGGCGAGGACCCGGGCCGCACCTTCGGGCACTGTCGAATTAATGGCCACATCATCCCTGACTCTAGACTCCGACCCTTGACAGTGTCGATTACGGTGTAACATCTTGTGAGGAACATGACCGCGAATCACTCAGCACAGTCATGTGTGAATAATTCCTCCACTCACAGGATTCTAGAAGTGATTAGCAATCGCCCAGGACAGGGGCAAGTAAGTGGACACGAGCGCTACGTGTTGGAGATTCCTCTCTGGGGATTTGTGCGCTGGGACCTGGGACAGATGATGATTGCTAATCCCCACACCCTTTGAACCACCGACTCACGGGCACAAGAGCCCACCAGCCGGCAGCAATTGTCCTCGTCAGTTGAGACGTTTGGGGGCCTGAGAGTGGGCGGGCTGCGTCGCAGGTCGCAGGCTTGCAGCATGTTGATGCGAGTCAACGCACATCTGACGCGCATTCTCGAGTCTTTGCAAGCTTGAACCATTTTGCTGCTGCGTGATGCCACAACGCACAGATGGATGCGCTGCTGTGCATGAGTTCTCTTCTCTTTGGACGTGATCGCTATGCCAAAGCAGCGTGGTAGCGCACTGGCGCAGTCCTTGCGTGAATCAGATGAGCAGGAGCTGACTAGGTGTGCTCGCTAGATTGGCGGGGACTCTACAGGGGACTGGGCCATCCACACAAAAGCCTTTCTACTGTTCTCTAGATTTAGCTTTTGCCGCTGTCCCACCTCGCGCTGGCCCTGCTTAGCCTTAAGAGAAAAAGAACAGGGGGGACCCAGACGAGGAACATACGCCGCAGAACAAGGTTTTTCTTCCTTCCAGCTGGAAGAAGCCCCGAAAGCAGGGAAACCACCTTCAATAGGAACCTGTAAGCCGGAGAGGGGCCATCTATGTCGTTTTTTAAGTCTCTGGGCTGGGCCGTGTAATTTGCATCCCGCACGAATAGCGGCGCTGCGGATGCAAAAAGCGCTCCGGAGCCCAGACGCAACCCCAATGCAGCGCCTCGAATTCATCCAGGAATTACAATCAACTTCTCCCTTTCCAGAACGGTATATATATACCTGTAGCTCTTCTGCCCCACACACGCGGTGTGAACCCCGGGGGGAACCATGAGCCACCAGCTTGTGACTACGCTGCATACTCTACCCTTCTCAGCTTCATCCCTCATATACATCCGGGTCTCCCCTGCCTCGAGATCCAACGTTCAAACACATCTCACGCAGAAGCCGTCTACTTGAAGGGTCTAGTGAAAAGAAGATCCATCAACATTTTAGCACTTGCACCAACTGTTGATCTTCTCCTACAACCTGATCCTGGAGTTCCTACACTGCACCCATAGTCCATATATCGATCTACATTCGTCCCCCATCCCAGGTAACCAGCTTCCCAAAGTACCGGTACCAGCACATCAAGTGGAACCCCTCACCACTACAAGGTTGCCCAGCTCTCCACCACCTGGGTCCTATCACTCCACCTCCCATTGTACGTGTCGCCTAAGCGTGTCGCTTGTTTGCGCCAACACACCATTTATCTCGGCTTGTTGACGTCTGCCTGCCTTAGAGGAGCCTCATTAATTGTCACTACACCGGGTGTCCAAGGCGGATTTCGTACCCTCAATTGCCAACTTAACAGGACTATTGTCTTCAACCGCAGAAAACTTGCAAGGTAACCGAGACCACCCAATATATCACTTTAAGTGACACAGACGTACACGCCTCAATCGCTTACGTTGTCCCTCCCATTCTTTGTATCGAGAGTCACTCCCACTACGAACTAAATCACCACCCTTAACACTCTGAGACATTGTATCGCCTTACTCACAGACCAACCCATCCTAACCTACTAGACACCTTTGTCAGACATATTTATCGCCTTGACATACAATGAGTGAGTATATTGTTTTTCTTCAGTGATTGGATCGCCATTCAAACACAAAACAATTGTTGAGAGAGAATTAAATACTAACACAGAGAAACTCAGATACCACTACAGCACCACAGTTTAGCCGAACACGCCCACTCACATTTGATATCGAGATTGTACAACAACCAGTACGAGCACGTATGTGTGGTCTTGGAGATAAAGATCGACGCCAAATTTCACCTCCAGTGTTCATAAAGATTCATCCATTGGACAGTGTCACGCGGCAAGCTGTTGATGTCAACGACGTCGATATCTTTTCTCTTATTGGAGTTGTTGAACTTTGGAGCACAGATGAGAAGATGGACCTCTCTTTAAACCAAAATGTCGTTTCTGGCAGTGAGGTGAGTTCGAGTCCTGATTCTAAAGAGTCCCCAGTGCTGGAAAGACAAGAAGAGGATGGTACTGATGGCGAAGATAAGAAACACGTTGTTCCAAGTTCTTCTTCCGATTCCGACGAGTCCCTTGGTGATGTTCCTACAAGGAACTTGATCGGAACTACAGTTACAAACAGTGTGAAATTATATGATGAACAGCACCAGCGTGGAATCTGGTTTGTTCTTGCTGACTTGAGTATTCGTATTGAAGGAGAATTTAAGCTCAAGTTCAAACTTGTTGATCTTGCCACAAACACCACCGTCGAAAAGTACAGCCAAAGCTTCAGGGTATACTCGGCTAAGAAGTTCCCAGGAGTTGTTGATTCTATTTCTTTAGGAAGAGTTTTTGCATCACAAGGAGTAAAGATCCCGATCAGAAGAGAGTCTAAGGACTAAAAAAAGGTTGAGCCAAGACCTAATGTTTTAGGGGCGCTGACGTGTCCCAACACACCATTTGTCCACCAAAAAGAAAATCTCGCATGCCCAACATTTATGTGAGAACAAGCATCCAGTTACGTTATACATCTTTTTTTCCTGTTGCATCTGTATTCTAGTTTATAGAACCGTGAAGAGTGGGGGATGGATATTTTGTCCCTCATACGTAAAGTCAAAATTGCATGAAATGTCTATGTACAATTTACATTCAGCCGCGGTGAAAAGCCGAGCTTCAGAGCTTATAAACGTTACTCTCATTCCACCCTTTGGACTTCAATAATCCACCAACTGGACCTTGACCTTCCTTATCATAAGGCTTGTCTCCTGCCACATATCCAACGTAGCCATCTGGACCACAGACGAGGGCGAATGAGGGGGCGTCCTTGCTTTCCGCGAGCGTTTTTTCTGCCTGTTCCAAGGCGGATTTGTATGGGCTGCGTTCATCCTTCTTGATAACAGGTGCTTCTCCGTTTTCCAAAGCCTGTAAGTATCTCTGGTAATTGGAAATGGTTGGTGTTGGGATCTGCTTGCCAGTCAACTTACCTTTCTTCTCAGCAACCAAGTGTGTGAATTTGGCCCTATCTAGCTTCTCCAAAAAGAAGAGGATGGTTGGGATAGGCACCTCAGCTTCAGTCATGTGGGAATAGTAAACATCAACAAATCCCTTGTATGGATTATTCGTCAGCAGAAGTTGAAGTGCTGGTGCAATACCAGTTCCAGCAGCAAAGAACACCAAGTTGTCCGGCTTGAGGGGCCACACAGGATCCGGACCCACCTTCGACGCCAAATTTTGCATTTTTGGTCTCTCAAAGTTGTTATTCAAGGTCCTTGGGAACTCAAACTCGGTATATGGTCCTCTCAACTCAATCTCAGAACCAATGGATTTGCGAGAAATCCAACGTGCAACCTCACCTTGGTCATATTTCTTGATATAGAACACCAACTTACCATCATGATTCACCATATGATCAGTTTGGACTCTAACAAGTGTCTCATTGGTGAATTCAGAAGTGTATAGTTCTAATGGGAGTGGTGTGTATCTTCTCACCACCATAATCTGTGGTTGTTTGACCTCAACACTCCACAATCTGTTACCGTTCCAGATCTGGGTCTGCTTAGGATCGGATTTCCACTTGGAAAACTTGGGCGTCAACTCAATCAGATAGTGGTCTTTGTCAATGTCCAATTTATTTGTGATCACGAATGGGATAAACTTGTCTGGAGAAAGATATTCAAGTGGTGTGGAGTCCGTGAAGTACTTGTAACTGAACATACCCCATGCACCAAGCGTAAATAGCAGCAAAGCGGGTCCATATTTTCTAGCACGAGAGCTAGGATCTGGTTTTGATGTTTCTGGTTGTGGGAATTCATAAGATAAGCGTTCATGTTTGGATTTCGGGATATAGGGTTCTTTGTCTTGATGGAGCTCAAGTGGTGGAGCGGGCTGAGCGTACGCCTTTGGCTTGGCTTCTGAGGCACCAGGTGTTGTGATACCGGATGGAGGTTTGCGAGCTGGAGTTTTAGAGGAGTATAACCTCACCTGTCGAATCAAAGAACGTCTCCACATTGTTGTGATCTCAGAAGTTGATGGGCTCTTTGTAAACGTCAAGTGGATTGGTGAACTTTTTCGCGAGAAAGTTGGAAGCCCGAGCCAATCTTTGCCTCACAACAATTCTGGTGGAACTAAGCAGACAATCAAAGACAGGATGACACTGGAGATTGCTCTGGTTAAGCACATTGAAGCTCATTCTGATAAGGTGTGGAGTGTATCCGCTCACCCTCATCTACCACTTCTCGCCACCGTCTCTACCGATAAGACCTGCAAGATCTTCTCATTGGTGAACTTCTCCGAAATCACAGAGCTTGATGACACACATAAGAGAAGTATACGTTCTGTGAGTTGGAAACCTACTGGCCAGTTCCCATCGCTGGCGTGTGGTTCTTTTGATTCAACAATCTCCGTCTGGGGAAATGAGGAAGGTGATGATAGTGAAGAGTGGTCGTTGCTCGCCGTTATCGAGGGCCACGAGAACGAAGTCAAGGGTGTTGCTTGGAGTAAAGATGGTTATTTACTGGCATCTTGTTCTAGAGACAAGAGCATTTGGCTATGGGAAGCTGATGATAACAATGAGGAGTTTGAATGTATCTCTGTTCTCCAAGATCACTTACAGGATGTGAAGCATGTGGTATGGCACCCACATGAAGACCTGTTGGCATCCAGTTCGTATGACGATACCATCAAATTGTGGAAGGAAGAAGATGACGATGATTGGGCATGTGTGGCTACTCTTCAAGGTCACGATGGAACGGTATGGTGCTCTGATTTTGATAAGAGTGAGAGCCAGTGCAGACTTGTGAGCTGCTCCGATGACTGCAGTGTCAGAGTATGGAAGCGCCTTGATGATAATGAAGAGATCTGGGAGAAGCAATCTACATTACCTACAGTACACACAAGGCCGGTATATTCGGTGTCATGGAGCGGTATTTCAGGTCGAATTGCAAGTGTTGGTTCCGATGGTAAACTCGCTGTCTACACTGAAAAGGAGGATGGTGCATGGGAGGTTCTTGCTGTTCATGAACTCTCGCATGGCGTCTACGAAGCCAACTGTGTCCAATGGTGCAAGGCAACTAACGAATCTAAAGAGTGCTTAATCACCGCTGGTGATGATGGTTGTGTAAACGTTTGGAGCATTAACTAGGCATTAAAGTCATCGATATAAAATAGTAAAAGTCCCTCTAGAAAACGATTCCGAGAATCACAACAAGTAGTATAACCACAATCACAACCATGAGGTAACAGGACTTTCTTCCAGCGCTTCTTTGGTAATTCAGTGCTTTCCGAAGTTCTCCAGCAGCGTCCCTTGTGGCATTACTCACAGCGTAGATGTTAGTCTCGATATTATCAACCACTGTGCCCTGTTCTTGAACAATAGTACCCAAATCCTGGAAGATATCATTCAACTCTCTCATACCATGCTCAATATTGGCAATCTCCTCCTCACGCTCTCTAATGAGCTCTTGTTGATAAACAAACTCCTCATTGTTAATGACATCCTGCTCAAGAACCATCTCTTGTTGCTTGCCTCCACTTGTCTGTGTTCGTTTTGGGTCAGTAGCAGCATCTTCCAGAACAGCTCTGAACTCCTCATTCAACTTGGTATTGATAGTGGAGAACCTCTCTTGGAGATCTTTAAACTCCTCCAAGGCATTCTTCGTCTCCCTGTTAACCCTGTCCCTGGTGAAGACATGTGCAGGGTTCGAGTTCTCCGCATACTCATTCAGCTCTTTACACTTCTCACCAAGTTCCTTGAACAAGTTTGTGCATGTTTCAATGTTCTTTGCACACTTCTCACAGTTCTTCTGCGTTACTGGAGAGTTCCCTGTGCGTCCTTCGAGGAGTTTCACTAGCTTGTCAAGCTGTGCAAGATGATTGTTCACATCGAGAAGGATATTTGAAGTAGCATCTGTAGCTGTGTCAAACTCTGGTGAGTCAGAAAATGGGATCTGTGACTCCAAATCAACGTCTGAATCTCTAAATGACATGGGGTTTATAACGTGGTTAATGCTTTGTGTTGAATGTAATGAGAGAGGAGGCGATGTTGGCTTTGCGCCTTTTATCGGACCTGGCTCTGTGTGGCGCAAACCAGAAATGGTATGGACACGCACAAAGCACCTGCCACTCATCTGGTCTACCCCGATACAAAAGTCTACGAACAAGAAGGGAAATGCAATGGTGTTTTAATTTGTATGACTGCCAACTGGGTATATGGACCACTTCTTTATTTCGTTTTCTTAGTGTCTTTTACCGCTGTCTTTGGTGGCTGTTGAGATGGCCTCTTCTTAGGTCCTTTCTTGACATTCTTCTCTTCTTTCTTCTTCTCTAGCAGTCCTGTCTTGTATAGTACCGTCCTGATTATCCAAATAGCCAACATAGAAACTTGATGAATGATTAGAACACTTGTGAGGACAACAATACCTATGACAAGTAACTCGTTCTCTTCAATCAAATCTGGATCAATGAATGTACTTCCTTCATAGAGATCTCTCTTAAAGAAGTTTGTACGCCTTGGAGGGAAGTATCTTTCCACTTCTTCAACATTGTTGTTTCTTTCAAACTCCTGGTCTCTTGAAGCATCCTTAGTGATATCAGGGAAAATGTCAAGGTACTTCCAACGCTTCTCATCAAATTTGTTCAAATTTGGAATCTTCTCAGATGTGTAGATAACTGTATGATCAGGGGAAGGAAGTTTTCTGATTGTACGTCTTATGGCCTCATCAGCGACTGCAAGAGCTTCCTTGCGTTCCGCAGGATCTGTTGGTAACTCAGGGAAGTTTAAACGAATGACTCTATTCTTGGAATCAATGTATCTCTCAACCTCATTAAACCCTTCAACAACCATCTCATCTGCATCACAGATTCTCTGAATCATCTCAGAAACATTGTCCAAGTTTGGCACACCTTCAGCTCGTGGGATCACAGCAAGCGTGGAACTCATGAACATGTATGTACGCAAGAAAACGAACAGTGAAGGGTCTTGCAAATCATCAAGTGTCAGGCCTGGCTGATTCACTAGGACATATGCATTGGAAGAGCATGTTTCCACAAGCTTCCGTGTGACTTCCTGTGTACGCTCCAGTGGGAATGGGAGACGGTTGAAATTGTTCACGTAGCCTTGCACTTTGGGGACCAACTTGTGAGAGAACATCACTAGCGGCACCGAGGCGTGCGCCTGTAAAGCAAATATTAGTACCAGGAGGATGCCATTTTGTAGAGAAGCTAACTGAAGCCTCATCTTGGCTTAATTATCTGTGTGATTGAGAACTTGCTGGTTGCCCCGTTGTTCATTAGAGAGAGGTACGCGGCTTCCCATCGCAATGTTTTCTGATTTTTTGGCACAAATCGATCCACGCGAATGAGGCTGTGTGGGGCGACTCTTTCTTTGGGTGTGTTCTACGCTCTTAGTATCATAACAGACTTGCTTTATCTTAGTACATAGTCCCTTTATACAATTACAATGCATCTCATTTCTGTAACATCAGCTCCACAAGTTCATCAACAGGATCTTCACCGTACTTGGCTCTCTCAATGGACGCCAAGGCAGTCTTGACACCAACGTTGAAGTTCTGGGCAGTTCCAGCAAGAGCGTTGAGTACCTTCACACGAGCAGCATCATCAAGGAAGTTCTGCTCAATCATAACGTTGTTGAACTCGTCCAGACTGGACAAGTTTGGAACTGCAATCTCACCAGTGAAGCAACTTACTATATCCAACTGTTGCAAGAGAGAATATGAAGAAGTTGTAGTCATGATCAACAAACGACCATCCTGTGGTGGTCTGCGCTTGAGGTAAACCTTCAATGCCTGAAGAATGTTGTTAGAAAAACGTGGTCCAATAGGAACCCAGTCAATAATAGTCTCAATGGAATCAACAACAAGAACGTTCAGTGGGGATTTGTAGGCATCACGGAACATGTTATCCAAGTATGTGATCTTTGCGGATTCAGACATAGCAACCATTGCTTCTGGGGAAATCAATCTAACAAGTGGGAAATCAGAAGCAAGTGCAATAGCAGCGGCCAAAGCAGTCTTACCAGAACCAGGTGGGCCGTGAATCACCAATGAAACAAGCTGTGTACTCTCTGACTCTCTGACCTGTCTGAGATAACTCTGACCAGACTTAAGAATCTGGTCAACTCTTGGGGAGTACTTGATCAAACCACCACCCTTCAAACACATCTTTAAGTCCTCTTCGTTAACACCAAATGCTGGGGTAACCTCACCAAGAGCATCCATGAAGTCCTGTCTTGTGACTCTAAGGTTATCCAGATCCTTTTGCTTGATGTTTGTCTTTCCATCTCCAATCTTCACGAGTTGGTTAATGGCAAAGGATGTGGCACTCTTCACCAAACCTTCAATTTCAGCACCAGAGAAGTTCTTTGTCAAAGCAGCAAGCTCCTTCAAGTTGACATCTGGGGCCATCATTTTGTTTTCTCTCATCTTCTTCGTTTGGATCTCAAAGATTTGAACACGACCAGGTTCATCTGGTAAGTGAATCTCAACCTGGACTTCGAAACGACCAGGACGCAAAAGAGCGTTATCAATCAAGTCACGACGGTTAGTCATACCAATGACGAGAATATTGTTCAATTGGTCAACACCATCCATCTTAGCCAACAACTGGTTCACAACATTATCACCGACACCAGTACCATCTCCTCTAGAACCTCTCTGCTTGAAGACAGAATCCAATTCATCAAAGATAATGATGTGCAATGATGATTCTTCACCCTTCTCTTTGTATTCCTTCTCTGCATCCTTGAACAAGTTTCTAATGTTCTCTTCGGAGGAACCAACGTACTTCGACAAGATTTCTGGACCATTGACGATCTTTGGTTCTTTGGCATTAAGCATTTTACCAATTCTTCTAGCAAT
The DNA here is from genome assembly GCA_030580135.1 of Petasospora easanensis. Classification (NCBI taxonomy): domain Eukaryota; kingdom Fungi; phylum Ascomycota; class Saccharomycetes; order Phaffomycetales; family Wickerhamomycetaceae; genus Petasospora; species Petasospora easanensis. Next base: position 52,239 of record JAKTSI010000065.1, on the reverse strand, counting down.
CAATGTCTTACCTGTACCTGGAGGACCATAGAGCAAAAGACCCTTAACGTGAGAGATACCCAACTTTTCTGTGACGGCTGGTGGGAAGATTCTTGATGCAAAGGCACGTCTAAAGATCTTGGTGAATTCTTTATCCAAACCACCAACTCCCATATCCTCAAACTTGAAGTCTGGTCTGATGATAGCGTCTGATCTTGGTCTCATCGAACTTGACTTCAATTGAACTAGGCCATCACGTCCTTTGAAGAAGTTGATCATACTCTGACCCAACAAGAGTCCCTTAGCCTGTACACCAGTTTCCACTGGACCAGTGTTCTCCAGATCAGCCAAATCAATGACCTGGATACTCTGAACACGGATTTCAAAGAGAACTCCCTTGAAATCAAAGATCACAAGCTGCGATGGTGTGAAGATCTGTGAGTCAAATCTCTTTTTGAAGACAGCACCAAGTTCATCCTGATCAAACTGAGTGGAAACTGCCTTTGCTTTTGTTCTGAAAGAAATCTCAAGGTTCAATGTTCCAATATATGGCTGTTTACCAGTCTCAGCCATGATGTTGTACTGTCTAACTTCAAGAGGGTCTCCAAGAGATGCACCAATCCAGATACGTTGAGTACCATTCAAACCGATCTGACCTGGCTCAATGTTAGTTACCCTTGTACTGAATGCATAGAAGTCATTAATAACAACATGGACGTTATCAGGGAAATCTGCTCGATTGACAGCGACGGTGTTCTCCAACGCCACGGTGTTGTTCGGGCAGTTGGCGGCTGCGAGCCTCTTTGATGGCTGGCGAGGTGGTGGTGCCGGGCGGTTGTGGTTAGCACGGTTTCCAAATCCAAGATGGTTCATTGTATCAACCGTTTATATGGACCTCTTTATTGAAGGGTGTCCTATGGAGTGGTCTTGTTGAATGGGTATATCAGCAATGTGTGCAGAGAGGCGCGGTCGCGGGACCTTGTGAATGAGCGGATAAAAAACATCCATAAATGTCCAAAAAGGGTAATCCTAATTTGCCACTATCGGGATGATTATCAAAGTGTTACCGTTAATTATCACACTCCCTACAGTTATACTTCGTGTCTAAGAAGTTGTATTATCATTTATTCGGGTCAACATCATAAAGATTCAGTTGGCTGCACCATCTCCTGGAGACATCAACATGATAACAACCACTGGCACAATGTACATCCAGTACTTCTGGATGAACGACTTTGGAACCTGATCATTGAGTTAGTAAATATTCATATAGGGATATTCATGCTTCATGCGTAGATGCATAATAAAAGGGAACTTACTTCTTCCTCCCCGGCAGTTTGGTCAGCAGTGGCTGCAACTTGTGGCTTGGCCTTGATGATTGGGGTAGCGCCTGGGGTAGAGTTCTTGATGATCACATCAATTCCAGCTTTTTGTCTCTGTGTATATGAGAGAGCAATAATTCCACCATCAGGTCTATTGCTGATTGTAACGTCGTATGCAATTGGTGATGTGATGTGCTTTTAGAATGAGTGTTAGTTCAGGAAGTTGATGGTGGATATGGGGGATTCATACTTACAGAAACAAATGTGTAGCACTTGAAAGCGCCGTTGATTTTTGCACCAAGGCAGTAACTTCCTTCCTCTGTTTCAATTGACTCTGGTACATTGGCAACCTCGATGGCACCTGATTCTGGGTTCATCTGTATTGTTCCGATCGGCGTCACCTTCTGCGTGTCGAGGTTCTTTGCCTCCAGCGCAAGTTCCTGTGTGGCAATGGCAAATACTGAGATTGCAAGAAGCAACCCCATAAGTAGTTGATGGAATGATAACATTGTGAAGACTCCGTGTCAGTATTAGGGATGCTGTTCACCTCCTTGCAGCGACAGTTTAGAATGTGTTGAGGTTGTTGAGCAGAACCCGACGCGAAATTGGCAAAAGGTGCCAGCTCAACTTTGCTGATTGTTCACTACTCCACTCACCAGAATCCAGACCACCACACGCTGGAAAACTCCAAAGATTCACCAATGCAGTTCAGCTTGCTACTCACGTTACTACACGTGGCTCCATCACTTGCCCTATACAGTCCACACAGCGATATTTTCGCCTCACCAAAAGTAAGTCTAACACACACACGCGCGCTCCCTGGCCCCATGACTCCCTTGAATTGATACTAACCCATCCCCAGTACCTCGTGCGATACGACTTATCTGAAGCATTCACTTATGACGAGGCAAGGTCATTGAAGAGTGAGCCTGATAATGAAACATATCAGTTCTTGAAATCACCCGATGGATCCGATTATCTTTGTCACATCCCTCCTCCACTTGCTGTTGACCAAGAAATTGCTGTCAGCGAAGAAGGTCTAAACTCCAGGCTAAACGAGTTATCCGTTAAGATCACAAAGGAGTTAGAAGGCCATCCTATCTTCTGTCGTCCTGGATATTGGAAGTATGGCCTTGATATTACGAAAGGCTTTTCCCAGTTCAACCCGGACCTATCAAAGCACTTTGGCGACCAAGCAATGTTCATCCTCGGGAGACGCAATCCAAGAATCGATTTCCCTAAACTAGAGGCCAAGAAGGAAGCGGGAATCATATATCTTGCACATACCATGGATAATGGAACCATTTGTGATATCACCGGAAGACCAAGAACTGTGGAGATTCAGTACGTGTGCGATCCTTCCAAGACATCGCCTACGCTTATGTGGGTTAAGGAGTTCAGAACATGTCATTATCATGCACAAGTCGCCATTCCATTCTTGTGTGATGATGATATGTTGAAACGCAGAGATGAACCATACAGTGAAATCACATGTAACAAAGTCATTGACTCCAAGTTGAGAGATGCAAGCAGAGAAGGCAATCAAGTTTTCAAGAATCACAAAGGTAAAGTGAACATTGCAGACTACCACTTGAATAGTTTGGGATATGGATTCACTTTGGGTGAGTCTGAGAAAGGTCCTATGGTGCTATTTGATTCTGGTGAAAGCTCGGACCGTAGCATGAGATTCTACCGTGCATTTACTGATTGGTTCCCAAAGAAGTTTGTCAAGAACCCACAATTCGCTCAGACTTTGATCAACAAGAGATTCTTCAGATTCTCAGCATACGCATTCGACAAAGGTGGGAACTATCTTCAGACACTCATTTGTGAGGTTACCATGAACCAAGAAGGCCGCACCATCATACAAATCGACTACAACAACGACACCGCAGTCACAGAGAATATTGAGCTCTTGACTGCTGAAGAGATCCGTGACCATTGGGACGATGAAGTTTTGAATCAAGAGAATCCTACTGATATTGACGAGGAAGAAGAAGTTATCCCACCAATGGAACAGGTGCAGCAAGTACTAGCAGATGATTCACCAGAGAGCGTTGACAATAACCTGGGTGACTCCGAAGTACATGATGATATTGGCATGTATGAGAAGCCTCGCCACGATGAATTATGAAACATGGGACTACAGATGAAACATATTAGTGTCTGCAAAGTTATAAATTCTTTTATAATAAAAACAAGAACGTCAACAACAACACATAACTGAATATGAAAGTCCCATAATTGAATGAACAAACCTTTAAAGAATATAAATAGAGAAAAGAAAATACCAACGAATGAATAGAATACCCAGCTCAATTACGGGTGACGACAGTATACGTCATAACGGAAGGAGCACAAAAAACAGCACATAACCACAAAAAAAAAAACAGACTTTAGCAACACTCTAGATGTGTGCTTAGAAAAAAACCCCATAAAACAAACCATAAACCTTGAAGAGAACCCAAAAGACACAAAAAACAAAACCATGGTTATTTACTCAACTTCACTGAAGAATCTTCCAGCATCAACAAGTTGATCGCTGATCTCTCTCTTCAACTGAGTTCCCTGATCAGGAAGATCATTGAAGCTGATATTAGTGGAGTCACCAACCCACAATCTCAGCTGAGCAATCATAGGTTCAATAATTTGTGCCTCGTAACCAGAAAGCCAGTCCTTTGGATACTTCTGTGAAAGCTTGAACATTGAGATGAATGACAACAGTGTAATCTCATCCTTGTTAGCCTTGATGTACTTCAACAGTGCCTTAGCTTCATCACGCTTGTTCAAACGGATGTACTTCAAGATGGAAGCAGATGTCAAGGCATTAGCCAAGTCTCTGGACAAGATCTTCTGGAATCTAGCATCAACAATCACAGATGGTCTTCTAGAAAGAGCGGCTTCAGTAGAGCTCTCGGAAGCAACATCATCATCGTCATTCTCAAGTGTGTCATCCTCAGCTGGTTCTTCGGTGATTTCTTTTGTAGGCTCATTCTCAGCAGCCTCTTCAACAGGAGCAGCATCAGAATCATACTCTTCGTTATCTTCATACTCAGATTCTTCAGCCTTCAAAGTCTCATTTGATCTAATAGGAACAAGAGTTTCAGTAGAAGCAGAAGATTCTTCTCTGATAAGTCTCAAAACACCATCCACATACTTCTCGTTGAGGATGGACTTGAAGAGTCTTACACGGATCTGGATAATGGATCTATCTGGAGACAGATGTTCAGCCAAGTACAACAAGTCCCAAATCTCCTTTTTGGTTTCCTTCAGTTCATCAGAATCCAATTCTGAAATCTGTTCCTTGTTGAAGGTCAAGTTGATATACTTGAACAAAACTTCACGGAACAATTCATTGGCTCTTAAGCTCACAAGCAAAGACTTGTAATCATACATGACTCTCTCATCTCTCATGATAAGATCGTAACCCTTGTCAGCCTGACCTTTAAGACAGCCAAGGTTGAGAGGCAATCCACAACTCAAGTTGATAAATCTGCGGAATGATTCAGAGTTCTTTCCATTTGGAGTTTGAAGTTCTTTGAAGAAATATCTCAAATTTGTCTCAGAAACCTTCTGGTTTGAAATCTCCTCAACACTAGCATCAACAACAGAGTTCAAACCTATCAAGCTTGACAAGTCAGAGTATGTCAACAACAACTTTGCCAAGATGAGTTTACCGAAGGAAACCTCGAATGTAGGATTGTATGTGTGCAGCTTGATCAATTGGTACAAGAGTGAAGAGAAAGATGCCTGGTTATGTGGGCGGAGCAACTCTCTGTTCAAAGTCGCAGAAATCTCTGCATCGGAAACATCCTTCTTCAACTTCTCATCAACTTTGACAAACACAATCTCCTTCATCAGCTCATACCACATACTGGTAGTAATTCTGCTGGACTCCTTCTCGTCAACTGGTCTGCTCTTATCAAAGAATGTAGGGTTGAAGATATAAGCCAACGAGAAGAGGATGAAAGTGAACTTTACCACAGAAATAAATGTCTGGAACTGTGGTAATCCAAGAACTGGGAATGCAGAAAGACCGCGGTAATCAAAGTTGTCACCAGTAGCAAACAGTTGTTGACCAACCATAGTAGCAAGGCCTCCCATAATGACCTTTCCAGGCATACCCATCTGGTATTGAGCAGGTTGTTGAGCGGAAACCATATTGATAGGCTGTCCGTTAAAGTCAGCTGCAGGCTGGAATTGGTTCATCTGTTGTGGAGACTGGTACATTTGTTGCTGGGATTGTGGGAACTGTTGCTGGAACATTTGCTGATTTGAAGAAGCACCAGTAGCAGCACCAGCTCCACTCATCATATTTCTGAGCTGTTGAGCTTCCAACAACAGGGCATTATTCTTTCTCTCCAAATGCTTAATGTATTCAGTTGCCTTTGTAAGGATCACACCCTTGTTCAACTTTGAAGCAGGCGGCAGGCCGTCCAAATCGTGGATTGTGGTTTCAACATCACCGGCCGCCATTCTGAGAGCAGGTACAGCGTCTCTCAAGGCGCCAATCTTGTCATTGATGTTTGTTCTGTACTTCTTTTCAATGATGTTGTGGGATGATCTGTCCTTCTTTCCTGGTTTGGTAATCTTGTTCTTCCCAGAAATAAGAGATGGAGATGTTTTATGAGATTCCGGAGACGAGTCATCTTCTTCTTTAATCAAAGTATTGTTGTTGTCATAAGCCATGCTTTGTGGGCTGACATCTGCTGAATATGAAAAGTTATTGTCAATAGTGCTGTTGACATTGGTATTGGTTGTGTAGGTGAGTGGAGATTCATCGGACTCAATATATAGGCCGAGGTCATCAGTTTGGAACGCTGTGTTGTTTATCTTTGTATTGGTGTCTGCACCGTCGTCAAATGTCAAAAAGTTGTCAGAATCTTTGTTGTCACTTAGAGGTCCATCCCATTCGTCGACGCCAAACATTCCCTGTCCGTCAGGAGACAACCCGTATGAGGAGCTCTTCCCGCTGGTGTTACCAAGGTCTGAAGGGGACAAAGTTGGAACAGAGGAACTGGAAAGGGATGCAAGGAGAGCATCGGTATCCTCGAAGGAGTACGATTCAGTCATGACTGGTGTGATGTATGTGTGTAGTAAGGGTGATTGGGGGGATATATGTTGTGAAGCCCCCTTGGTTCGTAGTGGGCGGCAAAGTTTGAATAAAAGTTGAACTTGCTTGAATCCTAGCTGTTGTAAAGAGGAGCGGACAACTGCCAAAGACGAGATAGCTGGATATATGTAGTAATCAAAAGGGGTATACGCTCACGGGACCTGAAGAGCGCTCACAAGGAGGGTCTGGGATGCGTGTTGAAGGAAGTCTTAACAAGAAGGATGAAGGCGTTCAGGCGGGTTTTTCTTGTGTTGTTCGAAGTGGTTGGTGTGTCTACGGGCGCGAATTTTGGCTTGCGGAGAGTTCTGGAAAAGCTGTCATTTCTTTTTTCGTCCTAGGCGCGCGCACCAGGCTGATACGGCGGTGGGGAAAAGCCATACCAAGAGGAAAAGATTTGACGGTTGCTCTGGTGGAGGAGGTACCACGTAGCCAAGGCAGTTCTCACAGCTATTAACGGCCTTCGAAAAGTGGCAGGGTCTCGCTCCCCAGAGAGTTCCGCCTGTCACACCCCCACGCTTCCCCTTTTTTGTTGCGCTGCCCGTTATCCCGTACACGGAAGTGTTTGCAAATACCAAAAAAATGACAGCCATATCGCGCCGATTGGCGAAAATCAGGCCGCTTTGGCGCAGTGCTAATGCGCGCTAGCTCCAGATTCGACTGATTTGCTGCGTCACCTTGCATGAAATCGTGCCAATTCTGAGGTTGGGGCTACCCATCGCATTGTTTTATGCCGCCTTGGTCAAGCCCTCTGGCTCACACTTTTCGTAAACCGAAGTCATTTAACGACTATTTCCAGCGTCAATTCCCGGGAACTCTCTCTCAAACTTAAAACTCAACACGCAATAACATCCTGGCAACGATTCCGGGCCTGCCCACATGGGTGACTGCTCAATTTACTGGTTCCCGGGGAGTCAGGAGTCCACTGACGTAACATGCGCGCCGTGGACCACTTCTGCATCCATAGATGAGAATTTAACTTTACCACACTACCAAGCTCCATCCATGCGGGAAATAACCGTCTCACATCTGTCATCGAAGGAACTATTCTCATTAGTCTTGAACATTTGTTCTTTTATTCGTATATAAACATTGCATCAAAAACCTGGACGGCACTATTGGTCTTGTCCTTATGCAAGACTCTTATTTAGATGTATCAACAACGTAACGGCCGAGGACTTGACCAGCCTCCATAAGCTTGTACACTTCTGGAAGTTCCGACAAACCGACGATTTTGATTGGTGCCTTGACCAAACCTCTCTCGAAGAAGTCAATAGCCTCTCTGGTGTCAGCTCTGTTACCAACGTATGAACCCCTGATGGAGATAGATTTGACAACTGCAGCAAACACTTGTGCCTTGGCAACTGCACCTGCTGGCAACCCAACAAGAACAACTGAGCCACATGGTCTCACGTACTCCGTAGACTGTTCAATGGCCTTCTCGGAAACGGAAACATTAATCACACCGTGTGGGCCTCCGTTGGTGGCAGCGACAATATCCGAAACAATATCCTTTGTCTTTGTGAAGTCAACGAACACCTCTGCGCCAAGATCCTTACACAGCTGACCCTTGTCATCTCCTCCATCGATGGCCAAAACTCTGTAACCCATTGCCTTTGCGAACTGGATGGCCAAAGATCCCAAACCACCACCTGCGCCGGAGATAGCAACCCATTCCCCTGCAGCAAGATCTGCGGTCTTCAATGCCTTGTAGACGGTGACACCAGCACACAAAATTGGGGCAACTTCGGCAAGATCAGTACCCTGGGAGATGTGAGCAGCCTGAGTAGCGTCTGCAGTAGCATACTGCTGGAAAGAACCATCGTGGGTGTAACCGGACAAATCAGCCTTTGCGCAGTTGGCCTCGTAGGATTTTTCGCAGAGTTCGCAACTCATACAAGAGCCATTCAACCACTTGACACCAGCGTAATCACCAATCTCGAAACTGGTAACTTCAGATCCCTTAGCCACAACAACACCTGCACCTTCATGTCCACCAACAAGTGGAAGCTTGGTAGCCAATGGCCAGTCACCCTTCCATGCGTGCAAATCTGTGTGACAAACACCGGAGTACTTGATGTTGATGAGGATCTCATTTGGCTTTGGGGTTGGAACTGGGTAGTCGGTGTAGCTCAATGCACCACCGTTCTCGTAGAAGACAACAGCTTTCTGTGTAGTTGGAATGTCAAAAGTCATTATTGTATGGTTCCTTTAAACCCATCAAGAAGATGAGGGAGATATGGGAAAGGTCGCGGTCTTTTATACGCGGAGATAGAGACAGGTCAGATGATGAGACGCACGCGCCTGTTCAAAGGTGCGTTAAAGTCGGTGGTGTGGTGCTCCTGGGAGATAGTAAACTATAGTTATGGGCCACACCTGACTTGGGGAGTCTTGTTGATTAGGAACCTGCATGAGAAGGTCGGCCCGGAGAAACTCCGGAACATCTTCTGACGGGTCTTCAACTGCGGGTGCTCACACCATTCTAGCAGGAAAAGCATAGCCTCACGCAGTCAACAAAGGGCGTGTATCTCGGACATATGTCCGGGCATGACGGATAGGTTTGATGAAAAAAGGACAACGTGGTGTGGATCACACCTTATCCCTGGTAGACTGACAATCGGGTGTTGGGTGTCAAGGGGGTTGGGAGTCAAAAGTGACAAGACTACTGGGAAGCCAATCAGGGTCTCTTGGGACACACATGATTTACATGGCAATCAAATTTTTGGAAATGGTACATGCAGTGCATTTCACAAATCACCCGAGGAAACTCGTAGTCCGGTCCTTTTACCGCTTTCGCCAGCTCATTGTCCTTACTCATCGCAGTCCTTTTGCCGCCAAACGCCTGACGCCTAACGCCAAAATTTTGTTAGCGCGCAACATGGCGTGGTCTGGAACCATAGAACCATCAAAACAAACCCAGCACCCATGACTCTTTTTTGGGGCAGCGAATCACAATGGCTGCTCACTTGAAACCCGTACCTGACCTCACGTGTCTCAACTACTCGGACTTGGCGAAGCGGTATCCGTATCTCTCGGAGTTCTTAGATGATCAGAGGCACACCTTCTCACGGGGGTTTCAAGCTTCGTTGACAAGGGCACTCTTCAAGGAATGGTGTGATGTCGATATTGAGGTGTTGGAGGGGAAACTCATACCAGCAATGCCCTCTCGTTTAATGTATGTTCGAATTGTGTCCCGGGTTCTTAAGGAATCGGGTGTATCGAAGAGGCAGATCACTGGGCTTGATGTGGGAACTGGTGCATATGGGGTGTATGCCATACTAGGCGCCACGCTCTTTGGTTGGAAAATGACTGGAAGTGAGGTTGATTATGAAAGTTTGGAGAACACAAAATCTATTGTCAAGAAGAATCAAATAGCAAACGTGGATGCTGTCGAGGGAGATGGCCTTATAGAGGGAGAGTTTGATTTCACAGTATGCAACCCACCATTTTATCACTCCGAAGATGATATGAAAGCCAAGAGTGAACAGAAGGAGTCATTAAAGAGAGACCCAGTTAGCGGCACGGTTTCAGAGTTGGTGTATCCGGGTGGTGAAGTTTCTTTTGTACGGAAACTGATTGACCAAAGCAAAGGCAGGAAGATTGCATGGTGCAGCTCAATGCTTGGGATCAAGGCATCAGTTCAGGAACTCATTGAATATCTGTTGGAGATAAAGATTCCAAACTTCCATGTTCAGACGTACAAATTGGGTAATACCAAAAGATGGATCTTATTCTGGTCTTATCAGCATTTCCACCCAAAGATCTATCATCATCAAGAGTTCAAGAATGTGAACACTACAGTCGAAGAAGTTAAGTTTGACCTGGTGAATCTCAGTACCATACTAAAGGAAATGCCAGCTGAAGTTGTGCAAGTAAAAGATGAAAATGAATTAATTGAGTTACATGTTAAAGTTCCAGGAAACGTTTGGTCAAGGTCTTATCGTCGCCATCCTGATCGTCTTCAGAAATCTCCCCAGACCTTCATAATCAGTTCTTCAGAGATTCATTGGTCTTATGGAGACAACTACTCGACTTTCCAGAGTTTCTATATGTATATTTTGGGAAAACTGAACAGAACATATTAATACACGCCTTAACGAATTGACATGTGATACAATCTATGATCTCTTCTTTGAGCATCGTTACATAACCTTCGTAATTTCATCACCTTCCTTGAATCCAGGCAACTTCTTGATAATTTTAGCAGGAACACCACCAACGACACAGTTATCTGGAATGATAGACCCGGGAGCCACAACGGCGTTAGCGCCAACAATGACACCGTTTCCGATCTTTACTCCCTGACACACAACAGCACCGGCACCAAGCCAAACATTGTCACCAATCTCAATACTTCTGGTCCATTGAACAACTGGAACTACTTCACCTCTGAGATGCGCATCTGAGTGGTGTGTATCACAGGTAAGTGTGACATTTGGACCAGCCAAGAACATCTTACCAATCTTGACGATAGAGCCATCAAGGATTGTAAAGTTGAAGTTAGCATAAAGACCATCATCGATGAATGTGTTAAATCCATAATCAACGTTAAATGGAGGCTCTATGTATGCTCTACCAGCGAGTTTTCCAAAGATTTTCTTCAAATGCGCATAACGCTCATTGTAGAATTCCTCTTCGGTCTTATCTTCGAGGTAGATCTCACCGTAACGTCTGGCAAGCTCATGACGGATCGCTTGGGCACCCTTTAACTCCCAATCCCATGATTTGTAACTGTCGGATATGTTAGTTGTGGTTCAATGTGTTTTCATTAAGGGAATACCTAGCCGGAGATCAGCCTTTCATAGTTGTCCGATCCCTTTGGGATACCGTCCAAATTTTCATATGCCCACTTAATGAGCTCTTCGTCTTTTTCAAATCTCTGTGCCATCTTTGGTGCTGGAAGCTGGGAAGCTTCTATAAGTTGTGGTTTGAACTTTGTACTTTGTAGTGGGTTAAGTTGAAAATTCACAGCGGAGGACTAAGATGCAATGGTTTGACCAAGACGTCGTATGGTTCAACCCCGCTGAGACCTGAGACCCCGCGAGCTTCTAGGCGGCCCGCTCGGAGATAATGGGAAGATAGCGGCCTGAATTCAGAGTGATACCTCAAAATGGGTGGGCATAGAAGAATTAGTATCATGGTTCCATGGTCTACAGTGATAGTTTTACAGAAGTCTATCGATCCTTTTAACTTGAAAAGAAAAGTATTCAATATCGAGCGAACAAACGACTGTCTGGGGAAACGGTAGATCTCATGACATCAACTAAACTTTAAAATGCAGCCCTCCTTGTAATTTCTGGTAGAAGATCTACATCTCCTTCTTCAATTCAGCACCTTCTTCAAATCCTGGCAACTTCTTAATAATTCTTGCTGGAGTACCACCAATTGCGCAATTGTCTGGGACAACAGTGCCTGGGGAAACGACAGCGTTGGCACCGATAATGACACCATTTCCAATTCTGGTACCCTGACAGATGACAGCACCAGTTCCAATCCATACGTTATCACCGATCTCAATTTCTCTTCCCCATTCAACAAACTTCTCGCATCTTTCGAATTGATCCAAGGCGTGTGTAGCACAGGTAATTGTGACGTTTGGACCAACCATACAGTTCTTTCCGATCTTCACAACGGAGACATCAAGAATTGTGAAGTTGAAGTTGGCATACAAACCTTCGCCAATGAATGTGTTGAAGCCATAATCAACATTGAATGGTGGCTCAAAGTAGGTTTTGTCACCGACATGACCGAAGATTTTCTTCAAATACTCGAATCTTTCCGTCATGAATTCGGACTCCTCCTTGTCACCAAGGTAGATGTCACCGTATTTACGTGCAAGTTCATGACGGATCAGACGCGCCTGGTTAAGCTCTGGAGCCCAACAATTGTAGCTTTAGAAGAACTGTTAGTGATTTAAGTGGGGAGAACGGGTTTGTTTTATGAGGTACTCACGCCATACCTGAGATCATCTTCTCGTAGTCGTCGGAACCTTTTGGGACTCCTTGAAGGTTGTCATAAGCAAACTTGATAAGCTCAGTGTTCTTCTCGAATCTTTGTGCCATTTCTGTTTATCCTTTGTGTATCGGGATGTGTTGTCTGTGTGAACGTTGGAGGACTCGGGAGTGTAGGGAAAGTGCAGAAGTAGGAGTTCAAAACCACGTAATTGCCAAGTTGTGTTGGTGGAGGGTTGTCGCGAGCGCCGAGCATCCTGCGGAGTTGTGGGGCTAGCCGCCGACTCTCCGACTATCCCAACACTACAGATAAAAGGAGCGTGAACCCCCAGATAACCACAGGAACCATCGAGAAACCAGCGAGTGTCAATTCGAGATTCCCCACTTCAGGATACGGATTAATAGAGTGTGCACACGTACGATATCTTTTTTTTTTTGCCCGCCAGCCCTTACACGTGAGGATTGAACCACCCAATTGCAAGGGATTCGGAGTTCAGAAGCTAGTAATTAGCTGCATGCGGCCTAAATTCCAAACATCATTTGATGTCTCGGACTTTGAGTACAACCAGAACAGAGAACATAACGAGCCCGTCACAGACACTAAGCGACAAGTGACTACAACAGAGAAGAGGAGCCACTGCAGACCCGAACTCGTTTCTCACGGGCGTGGCGTGCCGACCCAGCGCACGGGTGACGGAGACCACCGCATTTCCGGGATAAAAACCTGTCATTTCTTGACGTGCGAATAGATCCCGATTGTGTCATGAGAGACCCGAGAGAGGCACCAGCACCTTATGGCCCCCCTAAAAAAAAGAGAGTTCAGCCGGACACCTTTGGGGCCGTTACTCACTTCTGCGCTAAGCACTTTAAAAGTAGCAAATACGCCTCCTCCCCCTACCAAACTGTATTATCATGAGCCTAACTTCTGCCAACATGGTCAGATCGACTTCAATGTCTCAAGATAGCTCTATCTCGTACTCGGGCATCCAAACACCGCCATTCAGGGTCACCGTCGTGGGCTCAGGTAACTGGGGAACCACAGTCGCCAAGGTTGTCGCAGAAAACACGCGTGAGAACCCACTACTCTTCGCTGAGGATGTCAGAATGTGGGTTTACGAGGAAGAATTCGAAGGGAAGAAGTTGTCTGAGACTATCAATGAGGAGCATGTGAACAAAAAGTACCTTCCTGGTATCAAGCTCCCAGAGAACCTCGTTGCGGATCCAGATCTCTTACACTCTGTTGAGGGTGCCAATATCATCATCTTCAACATCCCACACCAGCATCTTGAATCTATCCTTATCCAATTAAAAGGCAACATTGATCCAAAGGCAAGGGCAATCTCCTGCCTTAAAGGTCTCAGAGTCACCGAGCACAACATTGAGCTCCTTCCAGATATCATTCAGGATGCACTTGGAATCCATTGCGGTGTCCTTGCTGGTGCTAACTTGGCCCAAGAAGTTGCAGAGCAAAGATTCAGTGAAACTACAATTGCCTATCCATCACCAAAGGATCCTATCCCAGGTGATGTCGACCCTACTGTTCTTTACACGCTTTTCCACAGACCTTACTTCCATGTTCACGTGATTGAAGATATTGCGGGTATTTCTGTCGCAGGTGCATTGAAAAACATTGTTGCAATCAGTGTTGGCTTCGTTGAAGGACTGGAATGGGGTGATAACGCTAAAGCCGCCATCTTGAGACGTGGTTTGCTCGAGATGATCAAGTTTGGTCGCAAGTTCTTCCCTGATTGTAATGTCAGTTCTTTCACAGAAGAGAGTGCTGGTGTTGCAGACTTGTTCACCACTTGTACTGGTGGTAGAAATTTCAAGATGGCTAAAGTCATGGCCCAAACTGGAAAGAGTGCGCACGTTGTTGAGAAGGAGATCTTGAATGGACAGAGTGCGCAGGGTCTTATCACTGCTAAGGAAATCCACACATTAATCAAGAACAGAGGTTTCGAAGAGGAGTTCCCATTGTTCGAAACGACATATCAGATTCTTTTCCACGGCGTGAAAGTTGGAATCCTTCCTTACATGTTGGAGAATAAGTGGAGTGTTACAAAGCCTAACTATTCCGGTTAATGCATAGAGGTGTTGGAAGTTTAGGCTACAAGTACTGGCGATAAATTGGATCCGGTCATTAATATTACATAGACATGATTAGAAATTAGAGAATACAACCTCTTTCAAGAACTGTTTTCTGCTTTAATTCTGTTAGCTATGCTCTCTCTTAGTGCTTCGAAAGGAGACTTCTTGAAAGATTGATCTTTTAACACCGCACCAAATCTCTGTCTTTCCATGGACTCCACCTTCTTAATTCCCTTTCTTGTCTTTGTGCTTGGTGTATTTTTTTGTGTCTTGGAAGCGATATATTGTTTTGAGTCAACAAGGTTGATGGTTTCTGTACCAACACTCTCTTCTAATGTGTCAAGGAGGTCCTGCATCTTTGGTTTGAGCTCATCCTTCTCTTTACGTTTACGTCTGCGGATGGATGATTTGGAGATTCCGTCATTTGATGTCAGTTTATTGATCAGGTTTGAACGTTTCTGTTGGAGTTTCTGCTTCTTCGTCTCTTTATAAGCGTGTAGGAATGCCTGTGGATCCTCTGGAAGATCCTCAGCCACGGACTTGTTGGACTTGGTTGACGCCTTTGCCACTTTTGTTCTAAGTTGTGTTCTTTTGGCCTAAACTTATGTTAGTAAATAGCTTCCAAATAAAGATGATATTGAATGAACATACCATAGTTGTAGTACAAAGTCACAAGAAATAGCTAGACCCAGTAAAGGGATGAGGTCCTCAGAAATTTTAGGCAGGAGCGCGCACTCGCTTCCTGAATCCTTCATCAAACAGGTTCGCGAACACAGTGAAAAAAAAAAATTTGAATGGGTCGGGCCACGAACCGGCGCCCGCACGTCGCACGAAGTTGACAATAAACTGATTTCAGACCAATTCCCACGAGTTTAGTGTCTTCCCCACCCACCACTCGCTCAAGGAACACCACAACAATGTCTAGAGCTACAGCTGTGTTTGCCACCATCGGTGCTATCGCCGTTGGTTACGCTATCTACTTCGACTACTCTCGTCGTCATAACCCAGAGTTCAGAAGAAAGCTCAGAAAGACCCGTAAGCAACAAGAGAAACAGGCCGAAGAGGCCGCTTCCCAGGCCAAGGCTGTCAAGGTTACTGAGATCAAGGCCTTGCTTGTCAAGTCCCTTGAAGAGGATCCAATCCCAACTGAGACTTCCGAGAAGGAGCAGTACTTCATGACCCAGGTCACCATGGCTGAACAGCTTGCATCCATTCCAGGTAACGAGACCAAGGCTGCTCTCTGCTTCTACAGAGCCCTTGCTGTGTATCCAAACCCTACCGATATTCTTTCCATTTACCAAAAGTCTGTCCCAGCTGAGATCTACGAATACATCATCATGATGATGGCCATTGAGCCACCTCTCAGTGTTGCCTCCTTCCTCGGTGGCGACTCTGTTCAACTGGACGCTGATGAGCAGGATTAAATCTGCTGACTTGTGTGTTTTGTCACCTAGACTGCTTATGAAACATTTATAGAGATAACAGGTGTTTCGCCTCTCATGGCTCATGAGATCTATCTGCCGTCATGGTTCATGTGTTATTTTATGACCCTCTACTCCCCACATTTCTCTTGCACATTCCTTGTTCTTTTACTTCTCGATGCTCAGATCTTTGTGTACATATGCAATGCCGTTAAAAAGAATCATTTCTTATGTTCATATCTCGTAAGTTATATAGCAAATCTTGATGGTACGCGTGATCATTTTGGAACATAACGGATCAAGCCTCTCACGAGAACCAAACCGTAGCCAGTCAAGGCAAGGAAATTCAACAGGTTGAAACCAAGAGACAAACCATGCATCTTACCAAACTGCTTAGTCAAGTCCTTGAATTCATCGCTCTCTGATTGGCCAGCATCTTCAAGAGCCATACGTTTCTCCTTAATACCCCTTGTGACAGGAAGAAGCCACCATTTGTTAGCAGCACCACCAACAACGGCCAAGGCGAGAGCAGTGATAGCACCAGTACTCAATGTGTATGAAGCAGTAGCACCGATAACAATTGGAGCAATGGCTTGAGAAAGGAAAAAGTGTGGGAACACTTTGTTCTGGAGAGTACCGAACTCTCTACGAGGGAGGGTCTTAAATGCGATTGGAGAAGCAACGTAAGAGTAGTAACCAGTACCACCAAAGGCAAAAGCCCAGGCGTAAAGATGAATTGTTGGGAGGACGATCGACATGATGTTGGCTAATGGCGTGTTGGGCTTTTTTTTAGCTGCTGGTTAGAAAGATGGTGGGTTGATGATCAAGCTGGCGTGAAAGTAGATGTGGTGCGACAAAAGCTGTGCATTAGCCACTTTACTGCGCCATACTTATCCGCTTTCGATCATGTGGCGAATGTCTCCACCAAATTCCCAAAAAATCGCTCCGGGCAGCACTTGTTGGGGAATCGATCGCACCATCAGATAACTTTTCTCCAAGTCCTAGGACACCCACTTCAGACTTTCACAAAGCATCGTCGGTTATTCATGTCATCATCATTAGAGAGACTCCCTGCTGGCGTGCTCAGTTCAGTGATAGAGAGTTGCTCTCAGAGTGATCTCGTGTCATTATCAAGAACATGTCACGCACTCCACGACCTCTGTGTCAAGAAGTTGTATCGCAACATCTACATAAGGCGCAATCCAAGACTCAAATCCAATGAGTGGTTTATTGATTCCAATTCTACTGAAGTTTGTGGACTTGAAAATATGTTCAAAAGAGAGGACCAAAATGATTATTTGGTGTATCTGAAATTACTTTGCCTTCAACAAAGTCTTCCCAAGTATGGACACCTTGTTCGAAAAATCACCATCTATGATGACGTTTTCACTGACTCTGATGAAGGATTAGAACATTTAAATGAGTTTGTTGATTTTGTTGAGAAGCACTGTACAAATATTGAAAGATTTGAAGCATCAGATGAGAGAATCAAGACCCCCACATTAGCATCATTGAAGAACCTCATCACATCGCATTTCAAAGATGTCGATAATTCCAAACATCCACTTGAATCATTGACATTAAAGCTTCACAGATACTCTGAGGACCATGACTTGCCTGACCTTGAAAAACTCCATAGCCTGAAAGAGCTTATCCTGGATGATGAAGAAGCTGCATCACTAAGAATTCTTAGAGTGCTTTGTGAGAACGGTCTGCGTACTCTAAAGCTCAAACGTTTGGTCTTTAACCATGTTCATGGATTGTGTGATTACAACACAGTCCTTCGTGCTCTGACTGTTGTGTTTATTGACTCCTGCATTGATCTCTCAGAACTTGAAGAGCTTGAGATGGTCATTGGATGTCAAGAGAAGGATTGTGGTTGTCTCGGTGAGTTCCTCGATGAGTTGGCACCAAAATTCAAGAAACTCACCAAAGTTTCTTTCCATGAGAAGACTTTCCACAGAGATCACTACATAACAGAAGAGTGGGATGTCAGTATCTCCCGTTTCCTTCTGAATGTGAAGTCCGAGATCAAGTTCCTTGCTGTTCATCATAACCCACCTATGGATGGTAAGCTCCTTAACGGCCTGGAAGGAAATTACTTAAGAAGAAGAACACTATTCCAAAAGGTAATGCCGCAATTGAAGTCTCTTGAAGTTATTGTCTCTCCGACATTTTTGCAGTCATGTGCGTGTTATGAAGTGTTAACATCGGACCTTTTATGGAATGGATGTGAATGTGAATTCTGCTCCCAATTCTTGCCATTTTATGATAAGTATCTTATGGATCATGCCTATTATGACTCTGATGACACAGACTTTAAGGATATGATCTCCCCGAGATTGTTTGGAGTCTTTGGATATGAGCTGACAAAGAGATTGCAGAACAAATACGACTTGGACACATTCAAACTTGCACCAGCAACGACATATTGGAACTTCCACGGCTATAAGACTATCACCTGTTTCAATGATATCAACGACTGTATGTTTGATCAGAAACTGTTCGAGCCATTGGCAGTTTGTGTCGCGCACTTCATGTTGGAGCCGATCAAGTTCCTTGTGGAGAGCTGTCCAAACCTGCGCAATGTTTCATTCACTGGTGTCTTCTTTGCCATTGACGAGAATAGAAACATCAAATGCATATACGACACGCCAGAGAGGATTAAATACTAAATCATATGAATGTCATGTTTCCTCCCTATGTACCATATCTGTAGTATTATCAGTTCGTGTTATCAGTGGCGCGCAACTCTAGTCCTGTCAAACGCGTTTTATGTCAGCCATGTGATCGTCCGCCCTGTCCCAGGTTCCCCCTGTTTTAGCAGGGATTTTCAGGACTAAAAATGGTCTGTGCCCAGCGTGCTTTATATGCGGTCCCTTCAGTTTGTATGGGACCACTTGAATTGTGGTCTCAGTGTTGCGTGGTGATGGAGCAAGGAGGCCACTAAAAGGTCTCAGATCTTTGCCCTTCATCATCATCGCCCCGTCCTGCGGCCTGCGGGTATTGGGTATTTGGGACCATCAGGAGTATAATGCTTAGATCCGATGTCTCACTCGTAGATCAGCCAAGAGCATTTGCGGTCGGGTTGTCCATTGCCCATGCGTATTTCACCTTCGATCCTCGCCTCTCCCCAAAAGTGGCCGCCTGGTTGAAGCACAGAAGGCGGAGAAGAGGGTGTGTTGCGCGCTCCCAAGAACACGCACAAGTTGACGCGTAGAACTTTTTTCGCGTTTGTTTACATTTCTTACGTAAGCCCTCATAGCAAACCCGCGAAGGGCGCGCCGCGTTTCACTCGCCTCATAAAACGCGAAGGACCCAGGACCTAACTTCAACTCCACCGAGCAGCAAAGAAGACACGATTGACACCTTCATCTGACACCAACCAGCGGCTACTTTCACGGACAAACCAGAGTCATACAAGAAACTGGATATACCACCCTGCGTACGCTACTTGAGGTACTGGGCCGTCAAATCATCCATCTGATCCGCTCATAGCGCACTTCCTTCTGCCGCCAGAGTGAGATCAATAGACTCTCCAGTGAACCACAGGGCAATCACGCATATACACCATCTGACACAGTACAATGCAATCAAGCCAGGACCTGAACTCAAATCTTATCAAGTCGTTGACCTCCGTCCACCTCCCGCCACCACCCTCGTCGCACATTCAGCTCTCCAAAGAACCGCAACTTCAGCGTCACCAACAGCAGAAACGTGTCCAGCTGTCGCAGTTCGAGGGAACAATTCCTAAGAACATCAATAACGAGCACAGTACTCAGCAAGGTATCCCAAGCGTGCATCTGCACCAGGCGCCCCAACAGGAGAGAAGGTATCGCCACCAGCATCCACCTTCAACTATTTCCACGCGTCTTTCTGACCCAGTGCGCCCACAGGACATTAAGAGGACTGAACTCCCTCCCAAAGCAACGTTTGAGGTTCCCACTCCAAAGCAGAAGCAACAGACAACACCTGTTCATTCAACAATTCCTGCATCTTCTCCGCCAGTTGCTATCCAACTGAGCGATTCAGAGTTTGACACATCATTCAACTCCGGAGTCTTCGATCCACAATCACTACAACTTGGTGATCACCATAACCAGACATTTGATATTTTTGGAGAAGATTCGAATTCAACAATGTTTCCCGGACAGAATGCCCTGCAAGCTGAGATCCATGTTGTTCCAGGACAATTAATGCAACCAAGACATGCTTCAAAGAGAAAGAGCAGCATCGCCGATGAGCTGGCCTTGCCACTTACCACTCCACCACATACAATCTCAAGATCAGAAGCTACAGGTCGCATAAGTAAGAAAAGCAAAATCCAAGAGACACCCACATTACAGCAAGGAAGATCAAAGAAGGCATCCAAAAATCCACTTTCTCCAAGATACTCTTCCCCATCCCAGAGTTTACAAGCTGATGCTGATACTAGCACCGGTAGCATTGCCTCATCATCTTCACAGTCCATTAAGGAAGGAGCTAAGCCACCACAACCAACATTCACTGTGCCTAAGGCATCCAAGAAGCAGCTCAAGGAACAGCAGAAGGAACTGAAGAAGTTGAAATTGAAGGCACTGGAAGATGAGGAACCATTTGTCCTTCCACTTCCTCACAAGATGCCTAAAGTTAACTGGGAAGGCACTGGAAAGCCTCCATACTCTTATGCTACATTGATTGGAATGGCTATCTTGAGAGGTGAAGGAAGAAAGCTGACACTGGCTCAGATCTATCATTGGATCTCAACCACCTTCAAGTACTACACAAAGAACGATGTCGGTTGGCAGAACTCTATCAGACACAACCTTTCATTGAACAAGGCATTTATTAAGGCTGAGAAGTCTTCGGATGGTAAGGGACACTATTGGGAAGTTGCCAAAGGTTGTGAAGCCCAGTTTGTAAAGGGAAAAGCTGGTAAGAGAACTTTCTCTGGTGCTGGCGCTTCGCTGGAACCATCCAAAAAAGACAGATCAGATCAATCAACAGAGCCTGCTTCTGAGGTAAGCACTGAATCTCAAGAAGAGATTACACAAGCATTCAAACCATCCGAAGGCGATGATATGACGTCAGAGGATGAGTTTTCTGACATGGACGGTGCTGATGACCACACCAAGACTCCAAGGGCCCAGATCAGAAGTGTTGATTCTGAGAGTAAAGATCGCCCATCCTTGAGAAAGTCACATACTGCTATTGGTCTGCAGAGATTTGTTCTGCCAAAGGTCCAGTTTGGTGATGTTAGTGACGATGAGTTCTATGATGACGTTCCAAAGGTACCAAAGAAGAAGCAACAGCTGAGATCTGTGTCAACAGGAAGCGGTTCATTATCAAACATTCCATCTTTGGAGGCCCCAGATACCAATTGGGCTGCTTCTGCTTTGGGTGACAAGATCATTTTTGGTCAAGTCAAACCAGATTCTGAGTCTCCAAATGACCGTGTTTCGTTCCCAATCACTTCTTCCTTCAGCTGTAATACAAACTTTGATTTGTCTCCTCTGAAGCGCCAGGAAACAGGACCACTTCTTGAGCCGTTGACTCCGTCATCGAGAGTTCCATCGTTCACAACTTCTACTACTCTGACAACTATCAGTCAGCCATCTACTCAGCAGTCTGCTCCACAAGTTCACACATCCCATCCATCAAAGACACCACTGCGCAATACTTCTAGTTCGCAGCAGAATGTCAGCAATGGAATCATGGGATCTGCAAACGCACACCACTTGTACAACTTCCTGAAGACACCAACAGCAAAAGGACGTACTCCAAACGTCAATTCCAACTCCATTATGCGCAAGTTCTGGAACTCGCCTGCCTTCATTGATGACTTCTACACCTCACCGTCTATTCCTAGACATTCTGAGGGTCGTGATCTTACACTCTTCGGATCTCCAGGGAAGAAAGATAACAAGTCTCAATTCATGGAGAGTAGTGGTTCCTTCCCGTACTCTGATGTCTTTGGTGTGGATATTTGTGCTGTCATGAAGCGGGCAGTGGAGAGTGTGAGTGAGAATCCTAAGGGTGACACGGCTGATGCTGATAATGGTTCTACGACAGATGATGACATGGATGGTAACACGACAGTTTAAAGGAAGAGGTGTTTTTTGGTTTTTGTTTCTCTTTTTGTTTCTTTATTTCCCCCTTTGAGAACTCTGGTTGAAGACGTTTTTTGGTTTTTTGGTTCTAGTTGGTACGAGCGCATTCAATTCTTGATGTATTATACAATGCATATTTTTATATTGTTCCTGAATGAATTATACAAGTCATTTTGTTCTTTGAATATCTATCTAGACGTGCACTAGCTATCCACAAGGTGAGCTCTAATACGCGGTGGTACCAGCTCATGCAATCCAACATCGATCACTTGCTGCCCATCATGCAGTTCTCCGTCAACTAATTACCAAATATTAGCAGAGAGTTAACAGGCCCATACTCAACATAGTCTTCATCATGGTCATTAAAATATTAGTGGATCCTGTACCGATCTTTGTGAAAGATCTGTTGGGGAAGTATACAGGGACTGTTTAATCACTACTCGAACAGCCGTGGCACCCACAGTTCACACATTCCTTGAAAGTGAACTTCTCATGCTTCTCTAGAGTTGCCCTAGGTACACGACAAATACAGGTACCCCCGTTGTTGTTCTCTGTTCCTTGGATACACTTGATACAACAGAGGTTTTCATATCCTTGTTTCTTCCACTTTGCAATCAGATTGGCGTCGGCATATCGTTGCTTTAAAAGCCAATCATATAACTCCTTCGATATGGCTTTCTTTTTATAGTACATCTCGTAGATATACCTCGACTTTTGGTGTGTGATCTTGAAGATTTCCCAAAGAGACTCGGACTTCCTGCCTGTCTTGTGAATTGCCACTGACTGTGCATCTTTCAGCTTATCCTCGAAGGACTCTAGTGTCGGCTTCAAATCATCAAATCCATCTGGTGCCTTCTTTGTCCTTGATGTTTTAATCTTTGGCATCGTGTCTTTGCTCTGCGTAAATGAGCTATACAAAGGAGACGATGCAAGATGAGAGTTTTCTGTTTATGTTTTTGATGTCAAAATCTGCCATTATTAACGTGTCAATAAGGAAGCCCCCTAACAAAAAAAATCACGACACCAGCAGGATTTGAACCTGCGCGGGCAGAGCCCAAGAGATAACTTGAAACGATTCGAGTCTCCCGCCTTAACCACTCGGCCATAGTGTCCGAAACAATTGTTAAAATCTATTCATTGCATGGGATGCTATCACTTCTGGTGTCTGGATGTTTTCAAATTTTTTGACTTCAAACCACTATAACTCTTGAAATTGATGCTTCTTTGCCTTTTAAATCTATTTATTCTCTTATTGCACCCTTTTTTGACCTTTTAAAATTAGCCATGGGTAATGATGATTTGGTTTACCCTCAATAATGAAGAACTTGCTTATTCTGTGGTGTTCGGGTGTTATTGGATATCATCTTAACATCTTCAGTTTGTAATATTTTGGATTTCTGAAACTGAGTATATAGTTACAGAGTATGTATCAAACCAATATACCACCTTTGTGGATGGTGGAAGTTGATATTGCCGAGAAATTGAGAGACTAAGATGATTCAAAAAGCGAATCGTGGCCGTACCAATGGTCTTCATTGAAGAATAAAATTGGCTTGGCGAAGATTGGCGCCGATTTTTTGACGTTCGAAGAAGCCATTATAGTATAGTGGTTAGTACAGTTCGTTGTGGCCGAGCAAACCCAGGTTCGATTCCAGGTAATGGCACTTCTTTTTTTCTATGTGGTATTGAAATTGGTCACGTGACCTGCAAGAATGTAGGTCGCTGTTGTGCCCAGTGAGCATTTTCAAGTGTTTCAGGGGACCTTGTGAGAGCGTCCTTGTGAGAGCGTGTGGTGTTCGCACTAGCAGCTAAGACGTAAACGAGGACCCAAGCACAACAGCTGGGGGACTAGAAAACAGAAGTAAATATGCAGACGGTTGTGAATTTTCAAGTCATTGAGTCATAATTCTATTCAATCCTGTCAGGGTGACGAGAGCTGTTTGATGAACTTGATACATTAGTTGATCTAGATCATCAGCGGCCTGCAAACGTCGCGCGATCGCTAAACGATCATGAACAAAAACAATGCACGCGCCGCGTGTGCTGAGTCCTGACTCCTAGTTGTTTGACAATTCTACAATTTTCAAGGGGGGCGTACTACTGAGACAAAGTAATCGAAATATACTCGCCAGTTCGGAGTTTTTGCGGCATATTCAGATCTTCATGACACATTTTGTGACAGCATCTATTGATCTTTTTCTCCAGGCGGCTTTCGTCATCGCCATGGTTGGCATTTTGCTGGCCAAGTGGCATCCTGGACTCGCTGGCTTTCTCAAGTACGGGAAAACACTCCAACCAGAAAAAGAAAACGAGCACGAGAATAACGCCAATGCTTTGATTCATTTTGTTCTCAACCTTCGTGTTCCAAGGTTCTGGTTCTTTCACTTCTACGTACTATTACTTGCACTCGCGGCAATGGGATACTGCATTACTGATTCTGCTATCAGGTTTGGTCAGATCAACCCTATCATTCAAGTGGTTGAAGATGAGCCATATGGCACAATTCCACTTGAAGTATCCAGACTCACCTTTTTTCTCCTAATGGGGCATGGAACACGTCGCTTTTTGGAGACGGTCTTGGTCATGAAGTACACACGTGCTTCTAGGATGAATATTTCTCACTACCTCGTTGGTGTGTTCTTCTATGCCGCCATTGCGACTCAGATATTCATTAATACTGACTTCCACTCGATAATCGATCAAAAAGAACCCCCTCAGTTTGATGTTATCTTGTTCATGTCAATCATTCTCTTCCTCTTTGCATCTTCGGATCAGTTCTTGAATCACCTCCATATGGCACGTCTTGTCAAGTACAACATCCCTACACACGGTCTATTCAGGTATGTCTCATGTGCACATTACTTTGATGAGATCTTGATCTACCTTTCAGTTTACGGTATCACCAGAAATACCACCTCTTTATTGGGACTTCTCTTTACCGCCGTGAACCTATCTGTTTCTGCTACAGAAACGCACAGATTCTACAAGACAAAGGCTGATGGGAAGGTTCAACCATGGTGTGTTATTCCATTCGTCTTGTGATTCAATGATCTAACTTAATTTATTACTGGCTGTTTTTTCCTTTGCTATCATACTGGTTATGAACGATGTTGTTTTATTTCCCAGCTCCCCTACTAATCATGCTTGTTACTGTTCTCAATCCTTTTTGACTGATCTGCTCAACTCTTGAAATATATAAAGGGTTATGTATACACTAATGTTTAATATTCGCTTCATTTTGGTTTCGGCGTTATATTTTATAGCTGTAGAGAGTGGATGGGCCGGTATAGTGTTTAGGATCGTACAGCTGGGATCTATGGATGTGCATGTCATCACATGTATATCGACTTCGGACTAGTCTGGGTGCCTCAAATTCTCGTTATATAATAACGTGAGGCCATATATGTCTATCATTTTACTCATTAATTAAGCTGTAGCGAAACCACGCCGCGCTTATATTCAAACCGCGGTCCGTCTGTCCTCCTTTGTGCTTAACTTGTTGTGTAAATAAGATATGTACATTTCGTCATTATAAGACCATCGTATGCGTATATAGCTGGCTCGATCAATCAGCTTGTGAACTTTTGGAATGCCAAAGAAGTGTTGATTCCTCCAAACCCGAAACTGTTGGATAAGGCAAGGTTGACCTCCTTCTTCAATGGCTCGTTGGCAACAAAGTTCAAGTTCAGTGGCTCATCGCCTTCAGCAACACCAACTGTATCGAGGTTCAGAGTTGGTGGGCATACGTTTTCCCGAACAGCCTTGATGGTAAAGATAGCTTCAACAGCACCAGCAGCACCAAGAAGATGTCCTGTAGATCCTTTTGTTGAAGATACGTGGAAGTGATCGTTGCTGGAGTCAAAGACTTCCTTCATGGCGTGACACTCGATCCTGTCACCAAGGGATGTTGACGTTGCATGTGCGTTAATGTAATCCACCTTTGACTTGTCCAGTCCTCTTAGTGCGAACTCCATAGACCTGATGGCACCATTACCATCCGGAGCAGGCGCTGTGATATGATGTCCGTCACCAGATAGACCATATCCCACGATCTCTGCGTAGATATGAGCACCTCTGCTTTTAGCATGTTCCAATTCCTCAAGTACAAGGACTCCAGATCCCTCAGAAAGAACAAATCCATCACGATCTTTGTCAAATGGTCTTGATGCCTTAGTAGGGTCATCGTTGAATTTTTGTGCTAGAGATCTGGCTCTGGCAAACCCTGATAGAGCTAAAGGATGGACAGAAGCTTCCGTGGCACCAGCAACCATCACATCAGCGTAATGATCCTTGATAAATCTGTATGCGTCTCCAATTGCATGGTTTCCAGTTGCGCATGCAGTGCTGACAGTGTGATTTGGACCTCTAAGGCCATACTTGATAGAGATAAGACCAGATGGCATATTTGGCAACATCTTTGGTATGAACAAAGGTTGAACACGACGGTACCCACCTTTATCAAAAATTATTGAGTGGTCATAAGTGTCGATAAATCCACCAATTCCAGAGCCAATACAAACACCAGTCATATTTTGGTCGTTTATAGTCTTGGGAATCCACTTAGAGTCGTTGAGAGCCTCAGTTGCAGCTGCCATAGCATACTGCGAAAACAAAGCCATTCTTCTTGATTCACCATCGTCAAAGTGATCTGCCGAATCCCATTTTCCCTCCTTTATGCTGCCTTTTGGAACAACACCAGCAACCTTTGAAGGGATTGCATGATACCTCTCGTCGTTGAGTGTGTCTGTGGAGACAATGCCGCTCTGTGATGCAAGCAGAGAGGACCATGCCTTTTTGATTCCCACACCAAGGGGTGACACAATTCCAAGACCTGTCACAACAACTCTTCTCTGTGACATTGTTTGCGGTACTTGGATTTAGAGAGATAGATGCAGAAGGGTAAAGCTACTCCTCGATCACCTCCGCATTTTTAGAGAGATCGCGAGCATTGGCGGAAAACGCTCATGATGCATTGACACTATTTCCGCTCTATCTCCGCCTACAACGGTCCAATGATGGCGATTTTTACGCCAATCAGATCATAGGGGGCATAATTCAAGAATGTGGGTTCAAAAAATAGCAAAAAAGATCGGAATATGCCCCACGTGGGGCTCGAACCCACAACCGTACGATTAAGAGTCGTAAGCGCTACCGATTGCGCCAGCGAGGCATCTTCGAAAGCTTAATTTTCACTGTTTCAAGCGCACCAGTGCAAAGGAGTTAAGCAAGAGCACTTGGTAGGGGCACTAACCCCTTCTGTCAGATTGCACTTTGCTTGAATGTGACCCTTCTGCTTGGCGGTTACCACCACAGTACCACAACGTACACTCTACGACGGGACGGAAACGCCTTTTTCTCTTGATAATCTGCTTTAGAGTGTTGAACGGCTCTCTACAGAGAAGGGAGAGAGCGTTTTGTCACGCGTTAAGGAGAAAGAAAGCAAGTCGGTGAGGCACACGTGCAGAAAGAAGAGCCCCCTCCTTCAGGATGAAGTTCGCTGAGAACTTGGCTGAGAACCTCGTTCCTGAGTGGAAGGAGAAGTATTTGGACTATAAGGGAGGCAAGAAGAAGATTAAGAAGATTACACAGTCGCCGCTTGTCAGAACATTCACATCGAGCCTCCAACCAACCCCAGGTTTAACGAATCCGGGAAGTACACGGCCAGGAGATTATACCTTTAAGCCTAAGAAACGTAATGGTTCCAGTTCATCTTTTCAGTTGCCACCTGCTGCAATTACGCCAGAGATTGGTCCTAGCGGTGAACAACTTGAGTCAATGCCTACTCATGACCGCACGCCTCTGCTACAAGCACAGAGAGTAAAGAGATCTGGATCACTACTTGCCGGTCCATCTTCAGACTTGAGGGCGGACACAGCGGCTAACCCAGCCACATATGGTGGTGGCACAACGCCATTAGGAGATGGAATTCCTCTTGAGAATATGAATGAAACAGGCACCAAGGAGTTTGTTGAGTGGCTTGATGATCAGCTCTTGAAAATTGAGACATTCTACAAAGAGAAGGAAGACCAGTGTGTAACAAGGTACTTGATCTTGCAAGATCAGATGTTTCATTTGAGAGAAGAAAAGATGAGAACCAAGACACAGACAAGAGCTGAGTCTGCTGAACTTTTGAAATTGGGTTTTGCAAAAACACAAAGTGAGATTAACAAGCTCAATAAGTATGATCTTCCATCTCTACCACGAGGAATCTTTAAGAGTCGAGGAACAAGACAAGCTGAAGATGCTGCAGATAAGAAAAAGGATTATGAACAGCATCACCATAAGGTTCCATACTATGTTGCAAGAAGACAATTGAAGGCGGCATGTCAAGAACTGTACAGAGAGCTTGAACTTTTGAAGTCATACAGAATGCTCAACCGTACCGGTTTCAGAAAATTGGTCAAGAAGTTTGACAAACGGACAAACTCTTCATTGTCACCAATCTATATGGATAAAGTCAATTCTTCATTCTTTGCAAGCAGTGATGTTCTTGATAACCTCATCCAAAAGGTTGAAGATTTGTACAGTGTCAATATCGAGAATGGCAATAGAAAGGTTGCAGTTGAGAAACTTCGTTCTAACCTCTCGGAAGATCATTTCTATACAACAATGTTTACTTCAGGTATCCTATTTGGCATTTCAATCCCACTTTTTGCATATTCTTGTTACCTTGCTCTCCACAAGACTCTTGACAACGAGTTGCCTATGGGTAAGTACATCATTCAGATCTGGGGTGGTTTCTTCATGGTACTTCTTATGGCCATCCTATTTGCCATCAACTGCTTTGTTTGGGCCAAGTATAAGGTCAACTATCGATTTATTTTTGAGTTCAACCCGAAAACCGCACTCAACTACAGAGAATATCCATTCTTACCTTCTTTATTCCTATTCTTGCTAACATTATTTGGGTGGTTCAGTTTCAACGACTTCTGGCCAGACGACATGCCATCAAGGTTTTGGCCGTGGTTCTTTTTCGGTTTTGGTTTACTCATCATTGTGCTTCCGTTTAATATTCTCTTCTATGAGTCAAGATTTTGGATGATCGTTACCATCTGGCGGCTCTGTCTTTCCGGCTTCTATCCCGTGGAGTTCAGAGATTTCTTCATGGGAGATATCTTCTGCAGTTTGACATATACCATGGGTAACATATCTTTCTTCTTTTGCATGTATGCAACCCACTGGTCAGGTGCTATCACTGGTGATCCTGTCTGTGGCTCCTCCAGATCTCATCTTATGGGTTTCTTCTCCACATTACCACCAATCTGGAGATTCATGCAATGCATAAGACGTTACGCTGACTCTGGAGATTGGTTTCCGCATTTGGCAAACATGATGAAGTATGGAATCACGATCATCTACTATATGACTCTCAGTTTTTACCGTATCCACAACACGGTTTCATACAGAGCCACTTTCATCACATTTGCTATCATTAACTCAGTCTACAGTGCGCTGTGGGATATCTTCATGGATTGGTCTTTGATGCAGAACAAATGGCTACTTCGAGATGACTTGGTGTACCCTGCAGGTTTCTACTACTTTGCGATTGTATCTGATGTTCTCTTGAGATTCCAGTGGATCTTCTATGCATTGTTTAGCAAGCAGATTCAACAGTCCGCAGTAACCAGTTTTTGTGTCGCAATTGCTGAGATCATCAGACGTTTCATATGGATCTTTATCAGAATGGAGAACGAACACGTTTCCAACATCCATCTTTACAGAGCTTCGAGAGAGACACCATTGCCTTATGATACCATCCAACGTGCAGCTAGAGAAGAGAGAGAGGAGCCTGAAGAAGCTGGTCCACAAGATATCGAGAGTACGCCAGGTTATGCTGCTGTCGATTTGGAGACACAGAGCACTACTCCAACTCTGAGAAGAAGAGGAACTATCATCAACGCAGATGTCTTCAGATATGTTTCCACTGCTATTGTTAATGCCCACGCCAAGGACTTCCAGCGTCGTAAACCAAAGCCTACTGATGCAGCTGATGATAACAGTTCAGATGATAACAGTGATGCAGAAAGTCAGAACTCGTGAGCTATAGCTCCACAATATACTAATAAGTATAGATCATTATATTCATTCATTATTCTAAGGAAAAGCTCGTAGTGAAAGAAAAAGAATCTCAGTATCCTCTGACCTTGGCATAATTTGGTGGATAAAGTCTCTTGTACACAACCTTCGACACCCAGATAGGGATGATAGATAGTGCCAAAATGGCCACTATTTGCCAAATAAATGTTACCGATGCCATGAACTCGAGATCAAAGTAATCGGATAAGAATGGAATTGACCCAATGAACATCGCCAATGTTGCTAACTCAGAGAAAATCATGACTTTACTCCAGGTGTGCACTTCAACCGCCACCATTACCAACTCATTCAGAACTAGACCAGTAAAGCACAATGCAACCATTTTTGAAAAGTCCTCCGTCTGTATACTAGTAAAGAGTTGTGACAGGATCTGGATCACGCCACCCTGGTAAAGAGAAACTGCAACCCAGACGAAGAATGTGACATAACTCAAAGACTTACCGGATGTCAACTCATGGTAGAGCTCTGGGAAAACAAAACAGACCTCTTTCTCGACATCATAATCAAAGACAAGAGCGAAAACAGGCATCATGGTGTAACAAGTTGCGTATCCAACCATGAGGAAACCAGTAATCAAGGCGATAGGTTCGTAGGAAGAGGTAATAGAGAAGATGGCCTGGGCGACAGAAATCAACAAACCTCTGTGAATAACAAACTGTCCTAACTTTGCAGATCTCTTATAACTGTTTCTTCCATGCCAGAGGAGGAGTGTTGTTAAGTGACAGAACTGAGTAATGGAGAAATCAGCAGCCAAGGAAGCCTGTTTACCTTCTTTACCGACAATACCAACACCGACATCGGCACATTGGATCATACTGACATCATTACCACCATCACCAATGCAGCAAACTCTCTTCTGAGTTGCTTCTCTGATCAGAACTGCAACATCGGCCTTCTGCTGTGGAGTACAACGGCATGCAATCACACATGGAAGATGAACCACAATGTTGAAAAACTCTTGTCTGTAATGTCTCATGTAGAGACCCAAGGATTCACCATCAATTAATAGACAGGAGTTCATGTTGATCCTCAAATACTCAAGGGCATTCATGGCACCATCAACCTTGTTCATCCGTGTGACTGTGTGAACGTATTGACCTCTGGAGATCAAACGAGCACTGACAGACACACAACGAGCTGTTTCAACCTTGTCACCAGTAAGCATCCAGATCTTTATTCCAGCATTTCTCAAAAGTTCAATAGATGTCTTAACGTCCTTTTGGAGCTTATCTTCGACACCAGTAAGACCCATCAGTTCAAGATCGTTCTCCAAATACTGAGTAACCACCCTTTGCATTTCTGCGTCTCTGTTAACCATAGAGGCAGAGGCAGCATCGTACTTCTCCTTGAAGGTCTCATACAGCTTTTCAGTCAATTTCTTTCTAGCAATAACCAAAGTTCTTAAACCTTCTCTGGCCATGTTACTTGTTTCCTCATCCAGCCAGTCGTTGCTCTGGACTAGCTTGCTCATGACAGTGTCTGCGCCCTTGATCAAGAACCAGTATTCTGATTTCACTGTATCACGGATAACAATTCCCATTCTCTTTGTGTCTGAGTTGAACGGGAACATCTGCAGAATATCGTATGTGAAGTTAGTTCCAGTAGCATCGTGAACCAACGTCATACTATGACGATCTCTCTTGAACAACGACAAACCAACCTCTTCAGTAAACTTAACAATAGCAATTTCATCTGGAGAAGCAGCCTGATAAGTGATCTCACCATCCTCAAGGGTTGGTGTGACATTGTGACAGATGGCAAGAGTAGTCACTAAGTCACGGACTCTGTTGCCCAGGTCTCTCTTGTTGGTTGTAGTTGTTGCCGTAGTCATGTTCTTCACATAGTCTTGAACGATGTCCATTGTATCACCAGCATAAGAAACAGTACCCAAGTGTAACTTCTTGAGCTCCATGTCGTTCTGGGTCAATGTACCAGTCTTATCAGAAAGCAGGTACTCAATTCTTCCCAAATCCTCTGGAATAGTACTTGTTCTCACAATAGTATCTTCAATCGACTTATCATGTTCAATCTGATATGCATAGACGGACTTCGCCAAATCCAAGTTGACTCTCAAGGAGACTGGAATGATGGTTGAGAACAAAATCAAAAATCTCATAACATCCAAATACCACTCATCACCAAAACCATTAACTGCCACTAAGGCAAAGGATAGCACAAAGACACACGCACACAAGATTTTGGCAATACGGTTGATTTCCAACTCCAAAAGGCCAGTCTTCACTCCTGACATTGTCGTGTTCATTGCCTGTCTTGTGTCAGTACCTGTGTAGATGATGCAACCGATGGCGGTACCAGATGCAAGGACAGTGTTTGCCCACATGGTGTTGTCAATTGTAAGACCGTTCTGCTGGCCTTCAAGATTAATTCTTCCTAAGAATGAATGGATTGACTTTTCTGGCGCTGAAGCTGTAATCATGACGTTCTTAAGCTCCTCGACAGGAAGGCCCTGTGTAAGTGGGGAAGCAATTCTCAATTTCCAATCAGTTTCACCATCCAATTGATCCGTCTTGATAAAAGATTCACCAGTAGCCTCGCTTGATTGGAGAAGAACCATATCAGCAGGAATTCTTCTATCTTTGTGCACTTTAACAAGGTCACCGACAGATAAGTCTTTACTTGGCACCAATTTGGATTGACCAATAACTTCGTAAAGCTCGTTATTTGCTTCGGCATCACGTCTGCGTCTCTGAATATCATCAAGTGCCTCCTTACTCATAGTCACAAGGAGCACAAATGCCAATGGAACAATGTATGTGGAAAGGTATCCAATTCTTAATGCAGGAATTGCTTGCGACAGGGCAACAAGCAAAAAGTAGAGGTTGAAGAAGAACTTGAATTGTTCATATAGAATCAAGGGGATGAAGGTTACTGGATTGTACTTGGCGTTGGAAATGGCGTTGGATGAAAAGTTTGTACTGGGTATTCCTGGGTATATGGATCTTTCAGTGTGTTTATCAGTCAGTTGGACACCAGCTGAGCTGTTCTGTCTTGAGAGTGACGCGGATGCCACGGATGCCTTACGGAACATATTCTTGGTCTTGCTCCAAAAGTTTACACTGTGTGGAGAGCCCTTTCTTGCAGAACCGCCATTGGCAATCAGTGGTGTTTCGTCATTGTTGAGGAGACGATCAAATGAGTCTTTGTGCTGGTTTGATCCCATGTTCTGTAAAGGTATGTTGTCGAGATCCGAGCCCTGTGATAGACTACTTATGCTGTTGTTTGCTGATCTGGAATATGTGAATGGATTTTCGTCAATGTTCTCCAATGCTGCCTCCAAAGAGTCGTCAAACTGTCTATCAAATGATGATACGCTGCTCTGTCGTTGGTGGGGCACAGAGTCAAAGTTGGGCAATGGCATCTAGAAACACCAGACTGTGGAGCAGTCACTTATGGAAAAGGATGTGACGACGTCTGCAGGTATGAAAAATAAATTATATGACACTCAAAAACGTGATAGATTAAGCTTTGTGTTGAAGCACTTGCAATCAGTGGTGTTTAAGAGGTGTTAAAGGGAACGTGTTGGCGGCAACGAAGAAGGCAATTGCTTGAACACGTTAAGAACAGTCACAATAATGACGATCTTTGCCAATCTGTGTATACCTCAGACAACTGTGAGTAAAGAGCCTGTTTCGCTGTTTAGCGCTGTGTTCTTGTGGTGAGGGAGGTTGATGGTGCTTCCCGCCAACTCACTTGTCCCAATTTCCTTCACAGGCACAGCCCGGGCCAGGCGAAACCGTGCCGGTAGGGGGCACATGCACAAGTACGTCATGTATTAGTGTCTTATCCAAATCTCTCTATGCGCAGTCTAAACACGTCGTATAAATGTCCTCTTGCTACAGTATTCACTATTCAGCAGTCACTACCCCTATATTGAGTTGGGAAAGATAAGTCAAGAAGTAATGACAGCCCAGTCTCTGAATGATGTCACATTCCTTCCGGGGATAGCGATGAGCTTCCGCCGTTGAACGCCCGATATTTCATCTACGCTACGCCATCCTATCAGATATAAATCATTATTTGCTTTTTTGTATTAAAACAACCGTAGTACTTTACAATGTTCTAACCTTAGTTCTTCTTAGAAGCCTTCTTCTCAGCCTTCTTCTCCTTCTCAGCCTGCTCCTTCAAAACTCTCTTGACAATCTTCTGCTCCTCAATCAAGAAGGCTCTGGTGATTCTCTCCTTGACACAGTTGGCACATCTGGAACCACCGTAAGCTCTGGAGACGGTCTTGTGGGTCTTAGAGACCTGAGCGTACTCTCTTGGTCTCAAAGAGGAGACACCTGGCAAAGCGATACCACAGTCACCACACTTTGGTCTGGAACCGGTCTTCTTGACGTGCTGGGCACGGAGAACACCACCTGGAGTCTTAACAACTTTGATCTTGTTAGATCTAGTGTTGTCTGGAAATAAATGTTAGTACTTCGGATCTTTGGAGTTCATAGGTTCACTATGGAGTTTAGAGATATCTGTTGGGGTAAAATAAAGCTGGATAATCCTCTGAGCTCAGTGCAAAGTGATAGACGAGTTTAATAACGAATAATTCTGACACACTGGCCTGTCTTGTTGGTGTTGTACTTGAGATGTTGGTGCTGTCTCTGGTTCATAGGTTCTTTGTAGCCTTGACGAAAACTCTCGGTGTAAACTTGAATAACTCATGGTGTGCTTCGGATTTTTGAATACCTCATTTGCAGAGATGGGTTTCTCGTGGTTTATTGATAGGCTTGGCCTATTGCTTCCGTAGTGATCTCATATGGTTGCACTTTTAAATCTTCAACGTTGACTCTTTTTTGAATAGAACTTGGTTTTGGCTTTTTGAACGTAGGGATATCTCTTGAACTCCTAGTGAACATGACGTCTTATACGTACATGGGTTTCTTCTTCTGTAGGTAACTCTCTGAGCCATCTTTGAATGCGTAGGGAACCTCTAATAGTACCACGTCTTGTTGTGTTGGTGGACTTGATGCCTTCAATTTTCACCATCCAGCGCGAGCGAGCCATCGCGGGCCTGTGTTGGAAAATTTTATAGTGGTGTTGAGTTGTTTTCGCGCTTTTTGTGACTGCCCTGCTAATCTGCACGTGCGCACTAGAAGCTCTCGCGGTTTAACCCTAGATCAAAATGCCAACCGTCGTTGAAGCGATGAAGTTCTGTGGGGAGACATGCTCTGGCACTGACCGATAGCGCAATTGACACATGACTTGAGGATAAGCCTTCAAATTGCCAAGTCAATGGCACGCTCACTACTAGATAATCACAAATCAAATTAATTACAAGAAAGGGTTCATAAATTCAGAAATTTTTAGTAGTATCCAGTACAACCTTGAGATTATTTCTCAACAGCGATGGCCTCCATCTCAACCTGTTTTATGTTAGTATACTGTTTGATTGATCAAGTTGAAAGGGTTGGTAGGTGATACATACATCGAAGCCCAATGGCAACTGCTTAACAGCGACACATGATCTAGCTGGCTTGTGAGTGTTGAAGTACTTGGAGTAGACAGAGTTGAACTCAGCGAATCTGTCCATGTCGGTCAAGAAGATGTTGACTGAATATGAATGTTAGTATATACTGTAGCACGCGGGACTGTGGGAAATGAATACTCACTCTTGACAACCTTGTCAAGGCCAGAGTTGGCCTCCTCCAAGATAGCCTTAACATTCTGGATGACTCTGTCGGCTCTGTCGGTGAACTCACCCTCAACCTTGGATCCGTCTGGGTTGAATGGAACCTGACCGGAGACATAAACGAAACCTGAATATTGATTAGTATCATGAATGCTTTGATGCTGATCTGTTCCTAATAATAAAGAATTGCCCAGCACAACACGTGATATGTTTACTTACCGTTGACCTTGATGGCCTGAGAGTAGGCAGCAGCAGCTGGTGGGGCGTTTGTAGTGTGGACCTTTAGAGATTGGAGTTAATATCAGTTTCCGTGGGTGATGGAATGTCTCCACTGCGGTTCTGTAGAGACAATGGCGAAGACCAAAGCAATAACAATACAGCAAGATAAGGAGATAAGAACAGGGTGTATGAACATACTGGAGTGAGAACGGTCATGTTTCTAGCAGTTGAGGAGAAAAATCTAGCTTGTGTTCTGGCAGCACGAAGAGAAGTCTGGAGGAAAGACATTGGCAATTGAACTGCGACAGGTGAGGAATGGGGTTTTTATATGTGCGGGAAGAGGAGGGAGAGAGTTTGCGATGGGTCTCCGAAGAAGCGACGGTGTGGAGTGTCGGTCAGGCGCGATTCGGGAACTGCCTGCGAGTTGACTCGTGCGGATCGAGTCAGACCAGAGTCCGGTATGGGGATCTCTTTAGATGGAAGTACGAAGAACAGAAATAAACTATTTAACATGTGTCATTACTATTGGAAATTTAATTATGTACAAGCCGTAAAGGTTTGGGAGTCGTATCGTTATTTTTCAGGTTCTTCAGGACCAGTCATAGTCTTACCAGAGAGAGGTTGAATCTGCTCATACTTCTTCCTAAGCTCCTGTTGGTAGTCATGCTCCTGCTGGTTGGCAACAAGCTTCTTCTTCAAAGCCTTCTCTTGCATTCTCTTAGCATCCTTGATTGGACCTTGGTGCAGAGCCTTGTTTTGATGTGTTAGTAAGGGGGCCTCATAAAGGGTTTGTCATGAACATGTGACATACATTCTGCTCCTCAGCTTGGACCTTGTGCACCCAAATAACTGTGATGGTGGTGGCCACTATTGATGTCACTAGTGTGATCTTTGAAGCTCTAGACATTGTGTGGGGAGGTAGAGTGGTGGGACGTAGTAGCGTCTAAAGTGTCATGAATCGTCTCATCGGTTTTCTGAATACAGAGCAGATGCGGTTGGGCCACGAGCAGAGCCCGGTTCCTTGGAGGCTCCGACGTTCCCCCGCTGTGGCCGTACCACCTTGTGGCGTCTTTGCTGCGACTGTGTCTCTCTATTGCACACACCATTGCGGAGAATCTCAGCTTAAAAGTTGAGACAAAGTTGTCATTAAACCATATCTATATAATTGGTTCGGGTACACTTTAATTTCGAATCTGGAATGGTTGGTAGGCTAGTTGTCATAGCGATGCAGAGTGCTGACATAATCAATACGATCCGAATCACATAAGCCATAGTATACGGCTCGGCTCGGGGTCGCGCGGTCGCGCCCTCGTGGGCCAGGTAGAGGCACCAGTGGAAATCAGGGACCAGGCGCCAACATTTGGCATCAGTAAAGAGAGATCCCTTGAGACAGTGGTCAGAGTCATCAGAGCTCATATATCCAATCCGTGGACTGAGCTGCCCTTAACCTTGCCCCCTCACCATCCGCCATCGCGAACTGCCCTTTACATCACGCTTACCAACCATCAAAACAAGAATTACACAGACTGAAGTCTAACAACACCGCATCACAACTCACATACACACATCACCGTCTCAACCACAGCGCCCTTCTCGCTCTGATGCAGGTAAGTACCAGTGCTCCAGTCACTTTTGTGGGCTTTAGTTCATTGTATCGAAGGCGCTCTTGTTGGAATTGTCGGCGATTGGGTTCCACCGTGGTTCAGTCACCTGCCACGGGAGCGGCGGTTCAGTGTCCACACTTCTGTCCTCGCCACACTTTATTCAGTGGCTTCATATCATATATTACGTTTCAGAAACTAACTATTCTCACAGAGTCACCAACCCACACAGCTTGAGCATGATTCAAGTCAACCGATTGTGATCCCGGGACAAGAGGTGTCTACAACTTCTACTGGGAACTCTGGTAACTCTGCCTTTATGCCAGAATCCTATCAGACCGCACAATCATTTAGACAATCTCCTTCTCAATATCCATTCTCATCGTCTGTGAACTCTGTTAATTCACAATCTGTCGTGACAAACTCCTACCAACACCAATTTATGAACAGCAACCTGAGAGGCGCATATGGAACTTCTCCTGGCGTCGCATTCTCTTCACCGAGAGCGGAACCTCCTTCTCACCATTCGCATAGACCATCGTTTACCGAAAGTATGGCAGGTCAACGGCTGTTCCAAGGAGGTCAACCCAGTGCCAGACCGAGCCTCCTGACTTCCAAGCTAGCATCTCAGAACTCAATCTCCCAACTCCCACTCCCACAACAGCATCAATCACAAGTTCCTGGCGAACAATCCAATGACCCTCAATATAGTTCCAGTTTCAGACCTACGAGCTTTAGATCAAACTTGGCCCCACCGATCCATGCTGATTCTCCTCAAAATGCCTCCCCCTTCCACTATCAAGAGCCAAATCGTTCTGCCAACATCGCCATCCAACAACCATCAACATCTCAATACTTCAACGCATCTGGAAGTGTTAACTCATACACTCCTCATCATAATACCCCAAATGTTGTCTCTAATTCATATACCTCTGCAGCAGGTTCTGTCCCTACGGTAAACCAAACACAACCGTCCTCGTTTCAGGGGTTAAACCAGGTACCAAGAACACAACCAACCAGTTCTGTGGCTACGGAGCATGCAAGATTTGCTGATTTCTCTAAACCAACGAGTTTGACTCAGGAATCTTCTTCATTTGTGCAAAGAGGCTTCCCTGCTCAGACACTTCCTGTACATCAAGAAGAATCGCCATTCCACCAAGAACAACGACAGTTGAGTCAGCATGCACCACCGCCCCAATCCATTCAAGAGCCACAAGCTTATGAGACAATTCTCTCCCAAACGGATCCTGATGGGTCTCCAGTTGAACATTTGGATATTGTTAATCACCCGGTTGAAGATCTGCTCCAGATGCTCTCTGCACTTTTGCAGAAGATCATTGAAGCAAACGACAGCCTGCACCCACACCACTACCATCATGCCGCTCAAGTCCATCAAACTAACAAGTATGTTGGAAATGTGTTGGCTTTCCATGGTCGTAACGTTCCTGCAATCACGATCAATGCTTATTTGTCACGTATTCTCAAATACTGTCCAGTGACTAATGAAGTTTTCTTGACGCTCTTGGTGTACTTTGATAGGATCGCCAAAAGAGCCAATGCTGGAAATGTGGAGAATGGTGAACAACCATCGATGACACAGGCGGATGATAACCAATTATTTGTGATGGATAGTTACAATATTCACAGATTGATAATTGCTGGAATCACAGTTGCCTCGAAGTTCTTCAGTGACATCTTTTATAAGAACTCGAGATATGCCAAAGTTGGTGGTTTGCCATTGGATGAGCTTAACCATTTGGAGTTGCAGTTTTTGTTGCTTACAGACTTTAAACTGATGATTCAGATTGAGGAGTTACAAAGGTATGCTGATTTGTTATTGAAATTCTGGAAGAGAGAACAACAGAAGGTGGGTGAACAGCAACAGCAGATGACTCCAGAGCAGCAGCAGCAACAGCAGCAGCAGCAACAACAACAACAGCAACAACAACAACAGCAACAGCCACAGCAGCAACAACAACAACTATAGTTGCAGGAATAGATAGGTGTGGCTTGTTGAGACTAATGCTATAATGAGAGACGGAAGTTTTTTGGCATGGTGTATTCTGATGGAAAGTCTGAACCCATTAGAGACACAAACACTCTTCAATTCTTTATGGATCGAATAACATCCATAATCACGGATATAATACACTTCGATCTTTTCGGTATAATGGACAATTTTGTAGCGCTTTATGTCTTGTTATGTTGGCAATTGGATGGTGCACTGCGAGTCGATTATGCACGTTGATACGGATCATCATGTAAGGTCTAAACCTAAGTTAGGAGCACAAATAATATATTAGAGGAGGATCGTTCTCTGGATATCCGTCACTGTAATACCTTAATATACATACTGGCATCTGCTATGTTGAGTTGGATTCAACTGTGTTATGCCCATTAGAGATATCAGACATGTGACCTATGTGTCTACATGAAACATGAACAATCTATATGTGTGTAACTCAAAACTTTTAAAATACCCAGATATACCAGAGTAAACAAACAAAACCCAAAATAGCATCATTAAAGAACAGTAGTGCCGTAGTACAGCTGCCAACGTTACATTGCAACAGACAACAAACGCGGTTGTAAACCAAAATGAAGATAGAGTGAAAACTTATGCTCTTGAAATCGTAAAATGCAAGTTAACCAAAGCTGGAGAAGCGGTTTTTAACGCAATCTTCTAGCCTCACGCTCGGACTCCATCAAGGACAAGATGTCGTTCTCTCTGACTGGGCCCTTGACGTTTCTGACGATGGATCTGGTAGAGTCGTCGAGGAACTCAACTCTGACCTGGGTGACACCACCACGGGAACCGGTTCTACCGAGAACCTTCTTAACTCTGGCAAGGGTAACTTGGGTCTTTGTGTCCATTTTTGCTGTGTTGTGTAATGCTTCTTTAAAGAGATTCCATCATCACATCAGAGAAAGCTGCTCTTCTTGGAAAAAAAGCAAAAGCCCGCGTCCGCTAATTCGCGAACAGACCCGCCGGGTGACCCCCAAATTTGAGCCGACGGTTAAGACGATAAGCCGGCGGCCCACGGATGTGTCCGAACCGCCATTTTCCGCATCGCTCACGCTGACTCAATCAAACGTTGGCGGATGCCAACTCTTCGACCACATGTCACCTGAGATCGCTTAGACAGCACAGGGCTAAACCACAAATAAACAACACATACAATGGATTTGGTCAACCACCTCGAGGACAGACTCCTCTTTGCAGTCCCAAAGAGTATGTATTTATCACATTCACATGCCTCCGGTACCGGCTTCTTAGCTTCAGGGACCTCATGGCACATTAAGTTCAACTCTCTTCCCTCAATCTTGAAGCGTCATATACTAACAAAATCCTAAACAGAGGGTAGATTATATGAAAAGTCAGTTCAGCTCTTGAAGGGCTCTGATGTTGAGTTCCACAGACACAACAGATTGGACATTGCACTCTCTACAAATTTGCCAGTCGCACTTATCTTCCTTCCTGCTGCCGACATTCCAACTTTCGTCGGTGAAGGTCGTTGTGACTTGGGTATCACTGGTGTTGACCAAGTTAGAGAGTCTGAAGTTGATGTTGAGCTTCCATTGGACTTGAAGTTCGGTAAGTGTAAGTTGCAACTCCAGGTTCCAAAGAATGGTGAGTTCAAGGAGCCAAAGCAGTTGATTGGTAAGACTATCGTCTCCTCTTTCACTACATTGACAAGAAAGTACTTTGAGGGTCTTGAAGGTGTTGCCCCAGGCACACCACTTAAGACAAAGATCAAACACGTTGGTGGTTCCGTCGAGGCTTCATGTGCCCTTGGTGTTGCCGATGCCATCGTTGATCTTGTTGAGTCTGGTGAGACGATGAGAGCTGCTGGTTTGATCGACATCGACACCGTTCTCTCCACATCTGCATACTTGATTCAGTCCAAGAACCCAGCTGAGCCAGAACTCGTTAGAAAGCTCAAGTCCAGAATTGAAGGTGTTCTCGCTGCACAGAAGTTCGTTTTGTGTACCTACAACGCTCCAAGAGACAACTTGTCAAGCCTGTTGGAGTTGACTCCAGGCCGTCGTGCTCCTACTGTTTCTCCTATTGATGACGACGGTTGGGTTTCTGTCTCCTCTATGATTGAGAGAGATTCCAAGGGTGAGATCATGGATAAGCTCAAAGAGCTTGGTGCTTCAGACATTATGGTCACCGAGATCTCTAATTGTCGTGTTTGAGCTTATTTATAGAGACTGTGGATAATCTTGTACATTACAAAAAAAAAGGAATGATTTAGATGGTTCGATTGTTATTGCATCAGATCACTGTGTAGATCTCCGTGGATGGATAGGCCTGGTTTCGTCCTTAAGCAGCACAAACTAGTGAAATTTTTGATGTTGAGTATGGAGTAAGGTTTTTTTTCTGGTTACTTAAAAGGCTCGGCTGTTGTGGGTCATCGTTATCTGGGGTTGCCATCCTATCTGGAGTGACCATCCTGTAAAGATGTTAATAGGAGAGGAACACCAACGGAATCAAGATCCCAAACTTTTGGGTGAATGATTCGATTGTAGGTAAACACTAAATACATACTACGCGCTGACTTTCAATGCATGAGGGAGTTATGTAGAATGGTAATGGCTAAAATGTTGGCAGCCATGTATAACAGAGCATTTGGAAGAGTTGCCGTGGTTTGATGTGGAGCAGATAGTCCCTGCATGAAGCGCGCTACTCCAATTGGCAACTTCTAAAGACCACCATGCTCGTTTCTCAGATCTCTGTCCTTTAATTAACTCAGTTGTATTAACGGGGCATTATATGTGAAGTTTTAGTTGCCTAGAGTTGTAAGAGAGTTGTAAGAGAGGCGCCTACGCCAGGTTTAGGGGGTGTTGGACGACCGGAACTCCGCGTTTGAGAGGTGGCACAAACCTGGCACCATTTCTAGAACAAACGGAATAAACGGGGTAGCAACAACTTCCATTCCTTAACACTACAGAGCGTCTGGATCCCACCAAGAAAACACACAAAGGGACAATCTTTCAGATCCTCAAAGAGTCAACGAACATTCTCTGGTATTCGGTACATTACTCCTTTTGTTGGAAACGCGTTAGATCTGACCTCACACCCCGCAGCAATGAAGTACACGATCCATACCGAGACAACGCCATTCAACCAGTCGCACATCGACAAGAACTTTGCTCGCAGATCAAGCAATTCATCTGATCTATTTGCTCTCTTGGACAAGCAGCTTGCACATGAGAGACGAGCAAGCCTCTCCAACGCTTCGTCAGAAGAGGAGGAGGCTGAATATATCTACGAACCGCTTCTCGGATGGGAGAATCTTGATGAAATCTCAAGACAGGCAAGCCAATACTCCGTTTTCGAGATTTCTTCCCGTCTCAGCGAAATGATGCGTGCAGTGGAGCTATGGGATCTTGTGATGCTTCAGCGAGCTATGGATAATGCTAGATTTGAT
The DNA here is from genome assembly GCA_030580135.1 of Petasospora easanensis. NCBI lineage: Eukaryota > Fungi > Ascomycota > Saccharomycetes > Phaffomycetales > Wickerhamomycetaceae > Petasospora > Petasospora easanensis. Next base: position 9,283 of record JAKTSI010000065.1, on the reverse strand, counting down.
GCTTGCTTAAGGGACATCAAGAACAGTTTAGACGACGAGACTAGTCCAGTTGGTGATTCCTCACAGAGAAAAGTTATCAAGAGAATGGTGATTGAGCATGTTGGTGGCTTAGTAAAGCCAGTGAGAGATGAAAGTGAGATAAAGGAGAAGGAGTTGAACTTGATCATCATGTTGAATACCATCTGAATGCATCGTGGAAAGCAACTTTAAGTTGAGTCATAGGCGATGCTGTTTTGGGAAACAATTGTTTATTTATGGAAACTTCCGTGTAGTTTATACTTGCTCTATGAATCATCCTGGATGTGACACCTTCCGAGGCGGTGCTGTAGCGCGTGCTGACTCTGGGCTCCCCAACGGTTAGAGACAATGGGATACGGGCATCCCCGAGCTCACGCCCGTCGCTACGACGGGCAGGAAGACATCATTCCACACAATAGGGGTCCTGTCAATGCTTGTTTCTAGAAGCTCTGAAGCGAATCCCACCAATAAACACCCCCTACAAAAACGGCCTCTGTTTGTGTGTTGTTTGGGGGACAGAGATAGGGTAAATCGTAAATCGATCGATCTCTGAAATGCGGAAAGCGAATCCCGTCCGGAGATTAAAATTTCTTCACCGCACGCACAAACTAATGCCGTGTACCAGTGTACCAGTACCCACATAAAAGGACCTGCGGAACGCGCCTGGGAAAACTTTTGGTGACTCCTCCCCTTTCTTCTAGAAGGGACTCCTCTAAAAAGAAACGGACGTTTGATCAGATACTTATAAGGCACTGGACCCTTGTCTTTCAGCTCTCTTTCACTCGCTAGCTCTTGTTTCTAGAGAGACTTTTTCCAACCTTACTACACATATACCGATGACTACACACACGCAATTGGGCAAGGAGTCGAACTCCACCCCGCTTGAAACAACACAGACAGTATGCGACAATATGAATGGCTACTTTGACACCATTCCTGGACCTTCACTGGACAGAATTCCAAGTGTGGCAGCTTCTAATGTTGTCAAGAAACAAGACACAACTGAGAGGGATCTCGAACTCCACCCACTCCATACTGTTGAGTCCAATGCTACCATCGGAAACAATGCTATGAACGCCAAAGACGATATGCTCGGTGAAGATGCCGGTATGTACTTCCCAGAAGGTGGTCTTAGAGCATACCTCGTGGTATTCGGTTCTTTCATGGGCCTCATCGCCGGCTTTGGTCTTCTCAACACTCAAGGTGTGATCCAAACATATGTTTCCGAGAACATCCTTGTTGAGGAGAAGGAATCCACTGTCGCTTGGATCTTCTCTATTTTCTTATTCATCACATTCTTGACATCCATCTTTTCAGGTACTTACTTTGACCGTAACGGTGTCAGACCTCCTGTCATCGCCGGTGCACTCATGACCTTCGCTGGTATTTTCGCCATGGGTAACTGCACACAGGTATGGCAGTTCATCCTTTCATTCTCCATTTTGGCTGGTCTTGGAAATGGTTTGACTACATCTCCTTTGATTGGTGTTGTTGCTCATTACTTCAACAAGAGAAGAGGCCTCATGAGCTCCTTCGCCTCGACTGGTGGTTCTATCGGTGGTATTATCTTTCCAATTATGACAAGAAAGCTCTTCGCTGAGATTGGTTACGTCTGGACTATGAGAATATTTGCCTTCATTATTCTTGGCTGTTACTGTGTCTCTATCTCGCTTGTCATTGAGAGACTTCCACACAAGACCACGCCAGGCAACAGATGGCAGAAGGCTCTTTCCTACTTTACTGCCTTTGACATTAAGGGTCTCAAGTCTGGTGACTTTTTGTTCGTCTGTCTTGGTACCGCATTTGCTGAGGCTTCTGTTTTGATTAATGCTACTTACCAGGCCTCGTTTGCTAGAGCGCATGGTTTCTCTATGTCTACCTCATACCTCCTCATTTCGGTCTCTCACGTTGGTGGTATCTTTGGTCGTTGGAGTACAGGATACCTTTCTGACAAGATTGGTCGTTTCAACATCATGTATGTGACATTGATGATTGCTGGAATTGTTGCACTCATTACACTTGTCCCATTCGGTTCCCACCTTGAGGCACTCTACGTCTTCTCTGTTGGTTGGGGTTTCTTCACAGGATCTGTTTTCTCACTTTTGCCAGTTTGCTGTGCCCAGATCTCCAAGACTGAAGACTTTGGAAGACGTTATGGTACAATGTACTTCATTACTGCCTTTGGAACATTGGTGTGTATTCCAATCTCTGGTGCTATCATTGGTGATGGCTCGATGACTGGCTACAGAAACATGGTCATCCATTTCGCAGTCACGATCATCGCAAGTTCTTGCTTCTACTTGATTGCTAGATTCATGCGTTGTGGATGGAACTTCTGGACCAAGTTCTAAGGAACGCAAAGGGGTGTTAATTGGGTTCTTGTTGGATCGGCCCTTTTCAACTTGCATGGTGATATAGGATAAACTTGGGTAGGCGCGGTTACTAGGTGGGTATAATCTTGCATTGAGATCATTTGATTTCACAAACATTTTAATTAGCATATAACATCATAGCAATATTATTAATGCACAGCTGCAGAGATAATAAACTATATGGGTTCTAGACTTCCATTTTAAGTAGAATGCTCCCCGCCTAGATAACACATGCTCCATGCCGGGGCGCTTCTACTGCCGTACGCGGTATCACCTGGCGCCACCACTACAGTGCAGTTATAACTTATGTCCAGCATTGACATGTCGTGTCTATGACAAATGCAGGAATTATGCCATCAATAAGGTTACAGTCACGGAATGGTAACTTCAACACAGCCACAGTATCCGTTCTGGCCACAATAACCTGGACATCAGTGTTACATCCGGACACCAGGTTAAACGATCTTTGGAGTTTATAAATACCACAACAGAGGGGTAAAGCGGAATTTTACAACAATTATAAGATATTAAGAAGCCAGAAACTTTCTAAAATGTGACAAAAGGGCGAAAAGTGAAGTTTTTAGCTCTGCATGAAAATCTAGTGGAATTCTTCCAGAATATGCGACTCCGTTTTCCATAATGAACAGTTCACTTTATATCCTCTTCAAAGAGAAGTTAAAAAATTACGTGGAATACGAACCCCAAACCCATGCCACTACAATAATTGGCCCGAAATATTGCTGAGACAGTTTTATTCGGCTGTAATACAAGCGCTATTGGTTTTAGAGCGTGATCTTTACGCCAATGCTGACCTCCGCGTATACACAATGCTTCTCGGTTTTTTACACACTATCATATCGCTAATATATCCTGCAATTTTGTGGATTCATGTAATATCGCTAATAGACCTCCTGGTAGTCTGGTAATAGACTAACATGTCTAGCACAAAGGGACTAGTATGTCTACTGTATGTTTAGTATATGCAAGTAATCAGTTATGTCATTAAAATACAATGCAGTCATATGTCTCATGATAAGTCAAGTTCTTTCTGGTGTTTTAGGAGGTTAAGTATTGTACCCATACACCAGATTCTACCACATATAGCGGAAATCTCAACTCCTTTTAAGTCAAAGTTCATATAGTGTTCTTTTAACTCCTCCAAGTTTAGTAGTCGTGACAAGAGTAATGCAGAGATCTGCGCAACCATGATTCCACAATCACTTCCATTGACTTGTTGTGGAGTGTCCATGATTCTAACTTCAAGATTCACATCGAGATAGTCAGAGACCATTCGAATGACATTCTTGGCTTCAGTCTCATTCGCTCTTTCAATCGTGTCATAGACAAATGCAATCTTGTCAAGAACACTGATCACAACAAGGGACCAATGGGAACCACCACCAGCTTCAGTCGTATCATCCACGTCATTAATTGGGAGGAAAATGAATTTGGAATTTTCAATAGGAGGGATTGCACCTTTCACACCAGCTCCTCCAAATGCAAGTAACATCACCATTGATGGCCTTAAAAGTTCAATTGATCCTGATACGAGCTTATCGAATCTCCTCAATTGGAACTGTTCCAAGTATTCAAACACGAAAGATATGTTGTTATCAGAGAGCCATTCATCATCTTTCAAGTTTTCGATGTCCTCTTTACACAATGCAATCTCCGAAAATTTAAGGATACGATCAATATCTTTCAAATCCTTCATTCCCGTCATGGAAATCACTTCTCGGTATAGTGTTGACAAGATCCTCACTTTTGAAGGATCTGAAGGCTCATTACGCCCGAGATCATTGTTTTTGTTCCTCTTCTTAGCCTGTTGTTTCTTTGCTTTATTAGCTGTCTTCTTCATTTCTCTCAACTCTTTCTTGGTTAGCTTAGTCTTCTTCTTCCGATCTGAAGAAGGGGCATCAGAGATGTAATGCTTTTCTTTGGAATCCCCATTAGCAACATTTGCATCTTCGGAATCATCATTCCCACTGCCATATATCTCATAGAAGTACTTGTGAGAAGGATCTTGATTCACTGGTATCCATTCAAATTTGTCGAAACCATCAGTCTTGAACTCCTCAGGGTCACAGGGGACTGCATCATGGCGTCCTTTGGGTAGGCCATACCCTTTGTATTCCTGGTATACCACTCTACTAGACATGGTGCCTGGTATATAAACTCCGCAGCGGAGGAGAGAAAAAAGTTGTTGTGGTTACAGTCGGAGACGGCGGGGTCGTGGCCCTTCACAGGAAAAGAAAGTTCCCGCGAAAACCGCGTTCGCGACTGGCGCCAAAAACTGTGGCTGGTAGAAAGTCGAAAAATTGGCAAGAACTGACACAAACCATAACACCTACAACGGCAATTGAACCACCTCTTCCCCATAAAAGAAAGCAAGCGTCTGTTTTTTTTTTCTCTCCCAAAATTGTTTTCAACAGTGTCATCGCTTGAGCAATCATATAACAAGATGTCGGGTGTAAAAGACCAAGAGAGGGGGCCAATATACCCAAACACCATGGACCTGGCGCTATCGTGTGCGCTGGAACCCATGGAAAAGATGAAAGCCAGAGAACAAGGTGAAACTCTGGAGATGACATCTGAAAGTGCTATTGTGGATGAGAATGACGATGAACTTCCACCTCTGCGTTCAAAGAGCTCCGAAGAGGATCTCCCAGTCAACAATATGAGCCTTATCCCCGCTGATAACTTCCACAGATACTGTTATCGTCATAACCCCGATGTTACGTGTAACAAACAGACCGACGCCAACAAGCTCACACAACTTCAGAGAGATCTCGAAGAGATCCCACGAGCAGATAGGGAACAAATCAACCAGGCCTGGTCAATTTTCAGCAGTGCAAACGCACAGAAAAGAAACCTCATTCTTCAAGGCATTCTGACCCAATGTTGCTTCCCGCAGTTATCATTTATCTCACAAGAGGTGTCATCTCTCATCAGAATTGACTTTATTTCAACACTACCCATAGAGCTCTCACTTAAAATCCTCTGTTACCTTGATTGTGAATCCTTGTGTAACGCCGCCCAGGTGTCCAAGGGCTGGAAGAAGCTCGCTGATGATGACCGTGTTTGGCACCACATGTGTGAACAGCACATCGACCGTAAGTGTCCAAACTGTGGTTGGGGATTGCCACTTATGCATATGAAGCGTGCTCGTGAAATTGAAGAAGTTCCAGATGCGGTTGTATCTCCACCAACATCAACCGCTAGCCAACAGCACATCAAGAGAAGACGCCTATCCAACCAGACCGTCGAACGCGGTATGAGAAAGACAAGACCATGGAAGGTTGTTTACAGTGAAAGATTTAAAGTGGAGAGAAACTGGAGAAAGGGAAACTACGTCGTCAAGGAGTTCTTGGGACATACTGATGGTATCTTGACCTTGAAGTATGATCACAAGCTCTTGTTCACAGGTTCTTATGACCGCACCGTCAAGCTTTGGGATGTCAACACCGGTAAACTTGTTAGAACCTTGGAGTCCCACACTGCTGGTGTTAAGACATTAGCATTTGATGAGCAGAAGTTGATTACTGGATCCTTGGATGCCACTATTAAGGTTTGGAACTACCACACTGGTCAATGCATCTCCACCTATCGTGGTCATCAAGACAGTGTCCTGAGTGTTGATTTCTACAAGAAGTCAATTGTTAGTGGATCTGCCGATACCACCATCAAGATCTGGAATGTTGAGACGAGAACATGCCATGCATTGAGGGGCCACACAGAGGCTGTTAACTGTGTCAAGATCCACCCACAGAGTATGACGGTGTTCAGTGCATCTGATGATAGTACTGTCAGAATGTGGGATCTGAAGACTAACAAGTGCCTCAAAGTGTTCAGAGGACACGTCGGTGAGGTCCAGAAGGTTATCCCATTGAACATCTCTAAGGATTATGAACTTGCCGAGGATGTCGATGAGGATGAGACGAACGCCAATGTTGAAGGCGAAGATGGAGAAGAGGCTGCTGAGAATGAGCAGGAGGAGGAAGGTGATGGAATTGACTATAACGATACCAATAGAGTCTATCCAAACTACATCCTCACCGCATCTTTGGACAACACTATCAAGCTGTGGGATGTGCATTCTGGAAAGTGTGTTCGTACACAGTTTGGCCACGTTGAAGGTATTTGGGACATTGCAGCTGATACTTTCCGTATTGTGAGTGGTGCCCATGACAGATTTGTCAAGATCTGGGATCTGCAGAGTGGTAAGTGCATGCACACCTTCCCGGGCCATGCCAGTCCAGTGACATGCGTGGGGCTGGGGGACTCGAGCTTTGCGAGTGCCGATGAGAACGGTGTGGTTCGTATGCTTAGCTTTGACAACTTTGCATGAATGCCCATTGACGATTGTTATTCAAGACAGAGAAATGTTTGCTTCATTATTTTTTAATTTTTATTTTGCTACTACTGTTGTTTTCTGGTGTTATTGATATTGATACGGCTTTATGATTGCTTGGGAGGGCTCTTTTTTTTTTTTTTTTAACTGGCTGAAGGGGCCTGGAGTTTATGTATGCTCGTTTTTTATGTTGTGTAATTAGCTGGGGGGGCAGTGTGAATCCCCTGAATGTACTTGCAAATGTTATAGAGGCAGTATGTAGAGACATCCATCGGACCGGTATGTGCAAAGCCGTGTATTATATTTTATTGAAGGGTCCCCTGATTGTGTGAGCTGACGGTGGTAGGCAGGGGACCCAAATCTGAGTGGCCCAGCCATCCCGACAAAAAAAAAAGCGAGGTGCGGCGCAACCAAATGGGCTCTCACCCGCTTTGTACCAATAAAACTATACAGCCAAAACTTTTTCCTCCAGGCATCTCCTCCCTCATACAACAAGAATCGAAACAAAGGAGGGAGTACTCTATCTACTCCATCGCTGTTTCTCTCCCTCTCCTGCAAAAATGGTGTACGTGACAGCTTCACCCTCTCAGAACAGGACTCCTCAGGAGCAGCCATCCGATGGCGTCGTACCGGATTCCAACACCCCCATCAGACGGCACTCGAGCACAACTGTCTTGCTATCAACAGTAGCTACTGCTAACTCTTTGGAGAATGGTTCTGGACAGCCATTTTCACTAGCGTTTTTACACAAGAAGCGATACTCAGATGCTGACGCGTCTACTGTCTCCGCAGTATCCTCCAGCTCGAGCACATCACCCAAATTGATCCGGAAGAAGTCTGGAGAACTTGTGAAATCATCACTGAAGCTGAACAGTCTTGCTGGAGGAATGTCCAAGTCCATGCCTACGACTCCCACTTATAACAAGAGTGTTCATTTTGGAGTTGACGTTGATGTGAGATACTTTGATGAAGGTGACAAACCAACAGCAGTCAGTGCAGACGCGTCGCCTTTACTCAGGGCGCTTGCTAAGAAGAAGCAGAGGCCTAAATTTGAAGTTCCAGGTGATACCGACACCGAAGACGAGGATGATGACCTTGATGAGGACACCGATCTGGATGACGAAGGGATTGTTGTCTCATGGGAGATGGATAATCTCAACTTTTCCAAGATTAAGTATAACGATAAATTCCAACAGGGGAGCAAGTTATTCTTGGAGAAATTGACATTGAATGACAATGAAAATGCAATTGTTGGAACTGTTGCAGCTAAGAATATTTCTTTCCAGAAATTCATCCACATCCGTTATACTTTTGATTGCTGGCGCACCGTCATTGAAATTGAGGCGGCCTTCACGAAGGAGAGTACGCGTATTTTGAAACGTGCCAATTACGACCGGTTTGTGTTCAAGATCCCATTGGAGAAATTTGAACTCTACAAGAATGATGTTACTGATATTTCATTCTGCATTCGCTATCGTTTTGGACAAATTGAAGAGATTTGGGATAACAACAACCACAATAACTACCAGGTGCGTTTGACACGTACACGCAGACATGTTGATAAGAAGTTACAACTGAACGATTACTTCACTGCAGACCATCACAGTATGCTGCCACCACCTACAAAACAGGCAATTGATTCTTACTTCAACAATTATGACATGCTCAACTCTCCTGAAACCCCAAAGGTGTTGAAGAGCAATGAGGGACTTTTGGATACGCCGGAATTCAAGGGATTAAACCAGATTTCGGATATTGCTGATTCCGTGAACAAGCTCTCACTCTTTTCCGATGACTCCAATGTCGATTTGTTGAAATACAAGGAGAACTATCACTACACAACGGTATCTGTTCCACCACACCTAACGACGGCATTTATTTCCAAGGAGAACAGCACTCAGGTATCACCACAAGACAGCAGACAAAACAGTTTGGACACAACACCAGAGAAAAATCGCTTTAACAAAACACACAAACCACCTATGAACTCTAAATCATACCAGGAACTCCTTGATTCGTATTGCTTCTACAAGAGTGGCGGGCCCACCACGGTATCGAGCTATCTCGGAGATGCCATGGATCAGGATCCACGGAGTTCATAAGAAGACAATTTTGCAGAAAAAACCACACAAAAAACATTAACGGGGGGAAGAATACACACATATGGGAATCAATGCTAAGAAAAGACGAAAAAGAAGGGATACTACAACAGAAGTTGGCTAATACAAATACTTGAGGCAGGGACACAGAACATACACACCTGTCACGTGAACGCAATGCAACGCAAAAAATGACACATACGCTCGCTTAATCAATGCGACTAGTTTCGTGGCTACTATAGTTTCTCCTGGCGCAGGTCGTTGATGGAGAGAGGGAAGGGATATCTAGTTTGCTGTTTTAATGAATTTCAGATACGAGTTGATTTACTATTCTTCCGTGTATGCACCAAAGCACCACCGCCACAATGGTGACGCATTTCAGGAATTTGGCTGCTCATAAACGAGGAGTTCTATCAGTGTACAGAGCACTTCTTCGACATTCC
>JAKTSI010000064.1:0-66583 GCA_030580135.1 Petasospora easanensis | reverse complement strand
CCAGAACACATTTAACTTTGGTTTCTTATCACCTGAAGGCTGAAGAACACGTCACTGGCCTCTTGTGCTCTTTTACACTTCCATCGCTGCTTAAAAGAACCGTCTCTTTCCCGCTTCTCCACAACTAACTAACCAGCCAACCCCACAAGGCAGCAAGCTTTACCATGGGTCAATACAGTAGGGTCAACAGCCCTTCCAGAAACGCTTCCAGAGGCGGTTCAAGACCTGCTTCTCGTGGTCCCGACAGTGACGACAATGAGCTCTTGAACGGTATCAATTTCGGTAATCTTGATGAGATGATTAGTCTCAGATTGGCTGTCTTCATGAGAAATCTTGAAGAGTCTAAAAAGACCCAACAGAAGTATCCAATGCACAATGTTAGAGCCATTGCCGATACGTTACTCAATCAAAGAATGATCATTCCTGCTGAAGACCGTGAAATGCTCCAAAATCAGCTCTACTCACTCAACGTGAAGACAGGCGAGGGTCAGTTTGAAGATATGGTTGAAGTTTTCAAGGTCTCCAAAGGTTATGAACTTCTCGTTGCCGTACGAAACGTTGCTGCTTCTGCGATTGTTCATTCTGATGATATTGCCGAAGAGGCAATCGAATTCATGAAGACTCTTGAAGAGAAGATTGTCAACCCAGAAACTGAAAACTCACTGAAACAGCAGTTCGTCTATGCCTACTCTGCAATGACATTGGTCATCTATGACGGTACTGGTGGTTATGGTATTGACTCCAAGATTGATTTCTTCCTTGAAACGCTTCTCGGTTTAACTACTGATTTGGAGACCAATGCCCCACTCATTGGAAGTTTAATCTATGGCCTTGGTGTATTCATGACGTTGCTTCCACCAAACGCAGCTTTGAATACTCTTATTGAAGAGATTCTCACTTCAACCATTGACCTCTTGATGGATTCTGAGCTTTTGGAAATCACAAAACCAATGTCGATGCTCTGTGCGTTGTCTTATGAACTCTTCACATACACTGATGATGCTGCTGATGCCAACTATGACTCTGAAGACGCTGAACAACCATATGGATACACTTATGAAGTCATCAAAAGACTGCAAGAGCTCGTTTCATCCTCCCAGACGAATCAGAGTAAGAAGAACAGAACAGAAGGACGTTCCATCCTCAGAGAGGCTGTCAACACCGTCAAAACCTATTCTGACCGTGTGTCCAGATTACAACATGCCGAGAAGAAAAGAGAGAGATCCAAAACCAAGAGTAAGACTAGAGCTGATGAGAACGATGACGTTCTCACACATATCAGACTTAGTAAAACTCGTTCTATTGCTGTTAGATCATGGCTTTCTTTCTTCAGAGTTGTGGTTTTGAAATGGGTCTTTGGTAATGGTCTTCATAACCAGTTGGCTCATAATCCTAACCTTGTTAACATCATTGAACGTGAGATCAAGGGAAAATTCTCCGAGTCATCCCCAGATCCAGAGTATGACATGACTGACCCAAGCTTCACCCAGACTGTTGCTCGTGAATCTCATATCAGAAGACAGAAGGAGATTGCACATGGAAGAATGGCAAAACTTCAAGACCAGATGGAGCAGACTGGTCTTAAGGATGAAGATTAAACAGTATTTTATCAACTATTACATCATGAACCTTTTATAAAACATACTCAAATGCATTCTCATGATGATATCTACAATGACGCGTTGGAATAGTAATAGAACATGATGCAGTGCAAACCTGTATAAACAGTAAAAAACCCGAACCAACATAATACCAGAACAATTATAATGAAACAATCAAAGATGTAATAAAAAAAATCATGAATATCTATCATTTTTTCTCAGAGGCAGAGGCCAATGGAGACCAACCGGCAACTGCACCACCGACAACAGTAGGAACCATAGTTAATGCAGAAAGAGCGTGGTACTGTGAGTTAGCCTCACTCTCCACATCAGTGTCACTGCTTGAATGGCTGTTTCTCCATCTGTGGTACAAGTTCATTGGGTTCAATGCGGATCCATCAGCATCGCCTTCTCTGACGTAAATGATGTCCTCTCTAGCCTTCTTGAAAGCTGGAACCTTGGAGTACATGAGTTCATCTTCATCCTCTTCCAAACGAACACTCTTCTTCTTGCCAAACTTGAGGTACTGGAAGGATGCAACGTATGCAAGGACCTTGTAGAGCCTGGTTGGGAAGATCTTGATGACCCATACATCTGGGATAATTCTGATCACAAGACCCCATGGAAGGGCCAACATACCACAGATGATGGCAGTACCCCACATGGCACCAGTCTGTCTCTTGACGGAGAAGGCAGTGCCACCAATGAACATGATCATAATCTGACAACCACCAATGATGAGGGCAATACCCAAGAACCAGTAGTTTCTGAAGAAGTGCTGGAAGAAGTTCAAGTTGTTAGCAGTGATACGGCCTCTCACGGTAGTGATCCCATCACCTTCATCGAGCTTTCTTGTAACCCAAAGCTTGAAGAATTGCAACCAGACAAAAGTGTTGAAAGTCAGAGCCTTAAGCTGGTCCTTCTCGTGTGTAGTAGTGTGTCTGTCGCCGAAGAAGATCTTCTCACTGCAGAAATAGAGAACAAATGTAACAATCAATTGGAGAGTAGCCTGACCAATAATCATCTTCCACATGGAAACAGAGATCAAAGTCTTGCTACGACCTTCTGGCTTTCTGTCCAAGACGGAATCATCAGGCTTGTCAGTAGCCAAGGCCAAGGCAGCAAGGGTGTCCATAATCAAGTTAATCCAAAGCAACTGGACGGCAGTCAAGACTGACGCACCATCAGAGTCAACAACAGCAGTAACAAATGTCAACACAACAGCGGTGATGTTAACAGTCAATTGGAACTGGATGAACTTCTTGATAGATGTAGAAACACATCTACCCCACTTGATAGCACTAACAATAGCAGCAAAGTCATCGGTCATCAAAATGATATCGGAAGCCTCTCTGGCAACTTCAGTACCGGCAATACCCATGGAGAAACCGACATCAGCAAGCTTAAGAGCTGGAGCATCATTGGTACCATCACCAGTAACGGCAACAACCTCACCTTGCTTCTTCAAAGTCTCAACAAGAATTCTCTTGTCCTCTGGAGAAGATCTAGCAAGAACTTTCAGACGTGGAACAATAATGTTTCTCTGCTCTTTGGTCAACTTTCTGAAAGCTGGACCTTCCATGCATGCACTCTCATCGTTCAAGTCTTCCTCACTCATGATACCACAGTTCATGGAGATAGCCTTAGCGGTAATGACATTGTCACCAGTGACCATACGGACTCTGACACCAGCTCTCTTACATTGAGCAACGGCCTCCTTGACACCTGGACGCAATGGGTCCTTGATACCAACAATACCATCCAATGTCAAACCATCGTGAGAGGAGGAGCGGCTCAATGGTTCACCAAGAAGCAACTCTGGATCAGCCTCATCTGGGATTTTAGTGACCAATTCCTTTGGTGGCCAAGATGGAAGTGAGAAGTCTTTGTGAGCAATGGAGATGGTTCTAAGAGCCATCTCGGCGTATCCTGTGATCTTGGTTGTAACTTCGGCCTCAACCTTTGCGTCAACGGAGACTGTAGTACCATCGGCATTCAACTTCTTGGAACATCTGGCAAAGACAAGTTCTGAAGCACCCTTAATGAAGAATCTGTACTTGTTCTCACCTGGGTACTTGACAATGATACCACCCCATTTTCTAGAAGACTCAAATGGGATGATCTGGACAATGGATTCGACACCCAACAGAGTTGGATCGTTTCTCAAGGCAGAAAGACTCTTGGAACCAGTCATACCGAATGACTTTTCAGCAAGCATGAGCATAGCAACTTCGGTCTTGGAACCCAAATATGCTTCTGGTTCCTTCTCTTTGATTCCAGTATCTTCAGACTTGTGCCACCAGTGTTTCTTCTTTGGAATGAGAAGTGGGTTCTCATTACTGTCAGTGTCGTTGTTCTCAAAGGCAGTAGAGTTCAAAGCAATGTTAGTCAAAACGTTCAACTTGACATCATCTTTGATGGCCAACTCGTTAGACTTTGTTGTGGTGGAAGTAGTGTTATCATCGAACTCAAGATCGGAAATGTTACCATTGACAACTCTCATTCTGTTCTCGGTCAATGTACCAGTCTTATCGGAGCAGACGGCAGTAGCACCACCCATGATTTCACAAGCTCTCAAGACTCTAACCAAGTTAGCATCCTTAGCCATTCTTGTAGTGGCAAAGGCAAGGGCAAGAGTGACAGCCAATGGCAAACCTTCTGGGATGGCAACGACGACAACTGTAATAGCAGTGATAAGAATATCGAGGAACTTGGAACCCTTCTCAGCACTGGACAATGGGTAGTATGAACCACCTGGGACAATCTTGGAAATAAATCTGAAGAAGAGGACGATGAAAAGCACAAGGGCTGCAAGGAAACCGTATTTGGTGATACCATTGGCCAAGTTGTTCAATCTGACTTGCATTGGAGTCTCCTCTGCTTCAACTTTAAGGGCCATCATTGTACGACCGTGAATGGAATTCTGACCAACAGCAGTGACGACACACTTACCAAGACCGGAAAGAACTGTAGCACCAGAGATCATCATTGAATCTGGGACACCTTTGAATCCGATATCTTCATCAAAGTTAGGGAACTTTTCAGAGTACTCCTTCATGGCGGTTCCAATTGGCAATTTGTGGATAGTGTGCGATTCACCGGTCAACGCGGATTCATCACATTCACAAGAACCCGACACAAGGACCGCATCGGCAGGCATAACATCACCAGTTTGGAGCACAAGCAAGTCACCAACAAGGAGGTCATAAATGGAAATGATCAGTTCCTGACCACCGCGCACCACGATAACCTCACGATCATTCTTCTTTGCGTTAAGCTTGGCAAATTGCAATTCTTTCTGATAGTCATTAGCAGCACCAACAAGCACCACAATAAGCACAGCGACGATGATAGCAACACCATCGACCCACTCGACACGAGGGAGAGCGTTTCCCTCTGCATCCTTCTCTGGCGGTTGGCCAAAGGTCTCGTAAAGGCCAAGTGCAAGTGAGACAACAGCAGCAACAGTCAAGATGATAAGCACTTGATCGTGCATCGCATCCCAAGCTAATTGAAGGAATGATTTAGGCTTACGTTCAGGAAGTCTGTTTGCACCGAATTGACCTACTCTCTGGTCAAGATCTGGTAGCGAGGCGTCCAGGCCGTGTGTGCCGTTTGTCTTAAGCGTGTCGAAGAGTTCTTGAGGCTCTCCATGGAATCTCTGTGTGAAGAATTTGATTGATTTTGGGTCGTGCAACTCAGTGAGCTCATCTGTAGTCACTGGACAGTACTGAGGGACCGACTTGGACTTTGTGAGAGCCGACAAGCTCAGTGCTGTGGAACGTCTTGTCACCATGACGGGGGATGTGTGATGTGTCAGGGCGGCTAGACTGGGGGGGAAAGCTATGTAGGATCCAAGGGTCCACGAAGAACACACGAGGGATATGGCACTTTAAGAGTAAAATAAGAGAGAGAGAGAAACGGCGGAGTTTGAGTGATCAAGTTTCGTGTTGGCGGCAAATCCGCTATCAGCGTGGAATTTTTGGGGCCCTTGATACCGATTTTTTTTGTGAAGGGGGCAGTGCTAAAATCGCAAGCGTAGCGGCGCCTAGAAAAGGTTTACACGTTTACACGGAGCTGATTGGCTTGGAATTCCGGGGATAATTGGCCAGAAACGTGTTCAGGGATGATCTTCTGCGCCTCTTTCGACTATTTTGGTGTGTTTGCCTTGCATTTTGGGTAGTTGGACGGGGTCTTTCCAGTCAGCGCCAGGGATGTAACTCCATAGCCTCCCAATCGGGCGCAGCGCGGTCTTCTTATGCCCCTGTCTGCGAGCTGCGAGGGTTCTTCCGCGTAAGTTTCCATTTTTGATCTTTGATCTTTGATCTCCTGTGTGTGTACAACATTTGACTGTCTAGAGGGCTAGAGGGACTCTCCTCCAGGGTCCTCGCTCCAATGATCGTTGCTGGCTGATCACAGATCTCTAGTGTGGCTCGTACCACGTAACTGGGCCCCCTCGACCTTTATAACGGAGTCAATGACGCCAACACTGTCACCTGTCAATTTCTCGGCGTTATACTACGAATGGGATTTCATGGTAGCAAATTGTCCTACAATATTAGCATTAAAAGCCGTACAAAGTCATATATAAATGGGCTCGCTAGGAGCCATACTAGAGGCTGAAATCAATCTCCAAAATCAAAAAGTTTATGGAAGCCAGACAAGAAGCAAAAAAGTGCCTGGTGTGAGGTATAAGTCTGAGAATCAGAAGGTGTAAGCAGGTGATGCTCATGCTTAGAACAAAGCAGCAGCAGCCAAGACCAAAGCACCAACAGAGGCGGAGCCATACTAGAGGCTGAAATCAATCTCCAAAATCAAAAAGTTTATGGAAGCCAGACAAGAAGCAAAAAAGTGCCTGGTGTGAGGTATAAGTCTGAGAATCAGAAGGTGTAAGCAGGTGATGCTCATGCTTAGAACAAAGCAGCAGCAGCCAAGACCAAAGCACCAACAGAGGCGGAGCCATACTAGAGGCTGAAATCAATCTCCAAAATCAAAAAGTTTATGGAAGCCAGACAAGAAGCAAAAAAGTGCCTGGTGTGAGGTATAAGTCTGAGAATCAGAAGGTGTAAGCAGGTGATGCTCATGCTTAGAACAAAGCAGCAGCAGCCAAGACCAAAGCACCAACAGAGGCACCAATAGAAGCGGCAGCACCAGTGTAGGTGGAGACACCAGCAACGGTAGAGGTCTCAGTGACGGCAACAGTGGAGGTACCCTCAGTAGAAGCCTTGGTAGAGGTAGCAGCAACGGTAGAAGTAACCTCAACGGTAGAGGTAACAACCTCCTCGGTGCAGACAGTCTCCTCAGAACAAGAGGTGATGGTCACAACGGTGGTAGACTCGGAAGTGATGGTAACAACACTGGAGGCTGGAGCGTTAGTGGTGGTAGCAGCAGAGGTGGTGGCAACAGAGGACTCGGTAGTCAATGGGCAGTAAGTGGTGTACTCAGTGACAACACCGTTGACAGTGGTTGTGACAACAGTGACACCGGTGGTAACAGCGGTCTCAGTGCAGGCAGTCTCGGAACAAGAGGTGACGGTGACAACAGTAGTGGACTGCTGGTTGTCGGTCACGTAAGAAGTAGAGAGAGTACCGGTGACAGAAGAGAGTGTAACGGAGCCAGATGGGGAACCAGAGGAAGAGGTAGAGTTGTCAGCTGTGATGGTGTTAGACAAGTCCCAAGTGGTCTCAGCTCTCTTAGCCAATCTGTTGTCTGGAGTGATCATAGAGATGTGAGCAAGGGTAGTCCACTTAGTACCAGAGATAAGGGAAGCATCAACCTCGAAGGTGATCTCCTCGTCAGTGCCAATCTCAACATCGAACTCAATGGTGACGGTGGAGGCGTTGACAGAGATAGAAGCCTGGGAAGCAGAGGAGACACCAGAAGCAGTGGCGTCGTTGAACTCGAACTCACCATCGTCAGAGTCAATGTCGAAAGTCAAAGAAAGAGAGTTCCATGGACCAAGGGAACCTGGGAAGGACAAACGCCAGTATGGAGAACCACCGTTGTAAGAACCAGTGAAGGTTGGAGCTGGAGTAGAAGAAGAGACAGCAGAAGAAGCAGACTTGGAAGCAGAGGAAGCAGACTCGGAAGCAGAACCAGTGGTCTTAACGGCAGAAGGCTCGGAGGCAGAAGCGGAGTCAGTGGTAGAAGCAATTGGCTTAGTAACGTACTCGGTGTAACCGTCACCAGTGATGGTCTGAACGGTGTAGCCAGAACCCAAAGAGGTAGAAGTACCAACGTATCTGGTAACAACGATGGTAGTAGAACCCAAGTCCTTGGTGTATGTAACCCAGTCGGCGTCAGAGGTAGAAGTCTCAGCAGCGGCGGTGGTCTCCTCAGAAGAGGACTCGGTAGTAGAAGCAATTGGCTTGGTCACGTACTCGGTGTAACCGTCACCAGTGATGGTCTGAACGGTGTAGCCAGAACCCAAAGAGGTAGAAGTACCAACGTATCTGGTAACAACGATGGTGGCGGTACCCAAATCCTTGGTGTATGTAACCCAGTCGGCGTCAGAGGTAGAGGTGGTCTCAGCGGCGGTGGTGGTCTCCTCAGAAGAAGACTCGGTGGTGCTGGCAATTGGCTTGGTCACGTACTCGGTGTAACCGTCACCAACGATGGTCTGAACGGTGTAGCCAGAGCCCAAGGAGGTGGAGGTACCGAGGTATCTGGTAACAACAATGGTGGTGGTACCCAAATTCTTGGTGTAGGTGACCCAGTCGGAGTCGGAGGTGGAGGAGGACTCAGCATAAGCTCCAAGAAGGGAGGATGCAACAACTGCGAGGGAAGAGAACTTCATAGCGAATGGATTGGAGTTAGACTTCTGAAGATTGATGGTTCAGAGGTGATGTGCAATTGAGCGGAGGCGTGTGCATTATATATCCACCCCCAAAGGAGCCACGGCATGTCTGACTTCTGAGGGTGTTTCTGGGAATCATCGAACCGGGAACGGCTCGGGAGTTCGAATTGTGGGAGAGCTGATCGATGCAAGAGTTCGGTTCTTGGCTCCGTGTTGAGGGAACCAAACAGAGGTTTCGCGTCTGCCGCATGGGCCCGGTCTGTCCCGCAGTGTCCCGCATCGGGGTGCATGAAGGGTTCTCGCACCACTTCTCCGAGAATCCAAAGAGCCGGGGGGCCCTGAGCCCCGAGTGCTGCTTCTCTACCGTGTAATAAGTGTAACAGGTGTTTATCATAGCGAGTATTATGTATATACATTGGGATTTTAGTGAGGGGCAAACGGTTAGCCGAACATATCAGGGAAGTCCCAGCATCAGACCATCCAATTACCCCCAAAAGTCGAAACCAAATAGGGACCAGAAAGTATAGCCCGTAAGCAAGACGAAGGTACAAAGAGAGCCAATGTGAAGTACAACGGCTAATTTTAGAAACAAGAGAAGGTACACTTCAAACTTGGCAGGTTAGAAGAAGGCAAGAAGAACAAGTGCAAAGGCGCAGTACTGAAGCTCATTTGATCCAGCTGCTCCAGAGTAGGTGGATACATCAGCAACAGAAGAAGTGGAAATAGCAATAGTGGACTGTGTGGTTTCTGCAGTAGATCCCTGGCCAGAATTCTGAGATCCCTCTCCGGAACCTTGAGATCCTGTGGAAGAGCCTTCACTTGGGGTCTGTGTAGAGGCTGGAGAAGTTCCCTCGGATGAAGCCACAGTCTGAGTTGCTTGAATGACAGTTGTAAGAGTGACACTAGTTGTTTGTGTAGAACTACTTGTTCCTTCACTACCAGCATTTGTGGCAACAGCAGCAGATTCATCAGCACCATTCTCAGCTTCTTGAGTGGATTCAGAACCACTCGTTGCAACAGACGAAGTCTTCTGTGTAGCAGCTGTGGATGCATCTGTAGTTGTCTGGGCTTCAGTTGAAGCAGAGGTGAGAGGAACATAAGTGGTGTACTCGGTGACAGAACCACCAGAAGTTGAAGATACAACAGTGACACCTGTAGTAACTGTGGATGTCTCACAAGCATCATCGGAGCAAGAAGTAAAAGTCACAACTGTGGTAGATTGCTGGTTCTCGGTCGAAGTAGTCAATGGATAGTAGGATGTGTACTCTGTAACGACACCAGAAGAAGTAGTGGTGATCGTGGTGACACCAGTTGTGACAACACTCTCTGTACAGGAGTCACTCGAACAAGAGGTGATGGTGACAACTGTAGTAGACTGCTGGTTCTCAGTAACAGTAGAGGTTGACGTAATACCAGCGTTCTCGGATCCAGAAGAAGTTGGGCCCTCGGATGTTGAAGTGCCTTCAGAGGTAATAGAACCTTCAGAAGAAGCAGAAGCGGTGGAGCCTTCAGAAGAGGTGGAACCTTCAGAAGCGGTGGAACCTTCAGATGTAGTAGAGCCTTCGGATGTAGTAGAGCCTTCAGATGAAGAGCTTTCCGAGTTCTCACTAGTGGAGCTGGAAGAATCAGAGGAAGAGGTGGAGTCTGATTGAGACGACTCAGAAGACTCTGAATCCTCGTCAGTGATAGTAGCACTCAACTCCCAGGAAATAGTAGCTCTCTTAACAAGTTCATAACCATCTTCAGTAACCATGGTGATATCAGCAAATGTAGTCCAAGAGTGACCGGAGATAGCATCACCGAGAATTTCAATAACAAACTGTTGGTCATCCTCAATAGAGAAGTCAATGTCAACTGTAATTGTATCTTCAGCAAATGTAATTGTGCTGTCAGATTCAATATCACCATCAACGTAAGTAGTAGCACTGGTGTAGTTGAATGGAGAATCGGTATCATCACGAGTGAACGTAACAGAAAGTGTCTCCCATGGGCCCAGGTCTCCATTCACAGCCACAATCCACTTAAGAGATCCCGCATCGTACTGACCAAAGAAGATTGGCGTCTCAGTAGGTTCAGCTGTAGAAGATGATTCCGAAGAACTTGATGACGTAGTCTCCAGTGAGGTGGTATCGGTCACGCTTGGAGTAGTTTCCTCAGAAGATGAAGTGGTGACAACAGTTGATGGAGTAATTGATGTAACCTCAGAAGTCGAATCTGTCGTAGAGGTCAAATCAGTACCATCAGTTGAAGAAGAACCAGGAATACGACTGCGTGTGTTGTACTTGGTGTACGCAATTTGTGTACCATCATACACAGTAACAGTGTCAGTGGTGTACTGTGTTCCAGTTAAAGCAGCAGTACCAACATAGTTGGTCACAGTCACAGTGGTAGATCCAAGATACTTAGTATAAGTCACCCAGTTAGGATCATTGGTAGATGTTGTGGAGGAAGAGCTGCTGGTACTGGTACTAGTACTGGTAGAGGTAGAAGACTCTGAAGTAGTTGATGACAAAGACGAAGGCACCTCAGATGATACTTCAGAAGACTCAGAAGTGGAAGTGCTAGAACCAGGAATACGACTGCGCGTATTGTACTTGATGTACGCAACTTGTGTACCATCATACACAGTAACAGTGTCAGTGGTGTACTGCGTTCCAGTCAAGGCACCAGTACCGACATAGTTGGTCACGGTAACAGTGGTAGATCCAAGGTACTTAGTATAAGTCACCCAGTCAGGATCATTGGTGGACGTTGTGGTGGAAGAGCTGCTGGTACTGGTATTGGTGCTGGTACTGGTAGTCAAGCTTGAGCTGGATGGAGTGGTAGAGCTTGACGAGGTCAACGTGGTGGTCTCAGAAGATGTTAATGTAGTAGAATCTGAAGTGGACGTTGAAGATGCTGGTATACGACTGCGCGTGTTGTACTTGATGTACGCAACTTGTGTACCATCATACACAGTAACAGTGTCAGTGGTGTACTGTGTTCCCGTCAAGGCACCAGTACCGACATAGTTGGTCACAGTAACAGTGGTAGATCCAAGGTACTTAGTATAGGTCACCCAGTCAGGATCATTGGTAGAAGTTGTGGTGGAAGAGCTGCTTGTACTAGTACTGGTGGAGGTAGAGGTAGAGCTCGAGGAAGTGGAAGTAGTGGAAGAAGTCAATGCATCAGAAGAAGTTGAAATGGCTTCAGTAGTAGAAGTAGAGCTAGACGACAACAAAGAAGAGGTTGTAGCATACTTTGTGGAGAATGTAGAAGAACTACTAGTAGTAGAAGAGGCAGAAGAAGTAGTGGAAGATGAGAGAGAAGTCAACGAAGAAGTAGAGGAAGACTCGCTGGTAGTCGTAGTGGTAGAAGCAGGATTACGACTGCGCGTATTGTACTTGATGTACGCAATTTGTGTACCATCATAGACAGTGACAGTATCAGTAGTGTACTGTGTTCCTGTCAATGCGCCGGTACCAACGTAGTTAGTCACGGTAACAGTGGTAGACCCAAGATACTTGGTATAAGTAACCCAGTTAGGATCAGCAGTCGAGGTTGTCTCTCCCCAAGCACTGGCCATATAGGCTGCAAGGCCCACCAGGAGTGATAACTTCATCGTAAGTGAGCGAATGTGTGGGGGATAACCAAAACAGTAGGAGAGCCGGTCAGCAAAGGGAACAAAGCAAAGTGGAGATAAGTGCTGTAATTATATAATGTACATCTGAATGCCGAGTGTTTTGGGGCCTTTTGGGTGGGAATATGGGTTAAATGTTCCGTTCGTACGGTAAAGTTCAGGAGTGTTGATCTTTGTATGCACCTGCATCTAGCTGCGTTCTAAACTTCACCCACTTACAATAAGGGATTTGCGTCTATTGTTGGTCTCGGTAGATTCAGTACGATCATATCTACTCTGGCGTACTAATTTTGATAGGTCTTCTGTTGTTTTGTACATAGTTTTGCGAGTAAAATATAAGCCAGTGGTTGATCTCGCCGTTGGACCGTTTGTAGCTGGACCGTGGGTGCATGAGCCGTACGCAGGGTCGCTAGCCAATCACCTGTCGTGCCACAGACGAAATATAGTAAAGCTGGGTCATTTCAAGGTGTGAAATATACCGGCCTTGCAGATCACCCTGGAGATTTCGTAACTTTAGAACATCTGTTGTTCTCTATCATGTACTGATAAGCCGCCTCAAAGGCGAGCTAAAGACGGCATTATGGTTTAGCTGTAAGGGTATTGAACTTCGAAGGTACCAGCATCTTCCCGTCAAAGGGGTAGAGTTTCTTCCATTTCTGTTAAGCGAAATCATGGGGAAGTGCTATGTGGCACAACTGTGTAACTAATTGTGGAGAGGCACCAAGTAGGTGTACGTATCAGCCTGTCTCGGAATTTGGGGGCCGAGGCACGCGAGGAACAGGCCCACCGCTATTATCCGGTGACTGAATGCATAATTGCAAGGCGTAATTTGAAACCTAAAATAAACTTTTCGGGCGAGCTGTGGCGCTGTGGCTAGCTCGCCTTGGGAGGTTGAAGAGGAAGGCCCCGAGCAGTTGCAGGAAGGGCCCCGGGAACATTCGCGAAACTGACCTCGGGGTATCTCCGGCCGCGTTTATCCGGACCATCTGCTCTTCCACAAAAGGCTCTAGTTACTACGCCAACAACACTATTCACAATATACAGAAAAAGTCTGTGTTCCTGTGAAGTGTTTTGGACTTATGCAACAGTGCGATCGCTGGTCCGTGGACACTACTGGACTACTGGGCTCCACGCTCCACGCTCCACGCTCCACAGCTACCTGATGGACAAACGCGATCTTCATTCTGCCGGGCCTCTGTAGTTTAGCCGGAGGGCCACCTCTCGGAAAGGGTCCCTACGGAGTCCCCCCAACTTCTAAGGGCCCAAAAGTGGCTTTTTTTCGTGGCTTTATGGCTTGTATCACTGTCTTTGTTACAATACTTGTCAGTATGGTTAGAATTTGTGCCTCAACCCATTGTGTTTTTGTTCACATGTGGCAGCAAGCTGGACCCCATTCCTGTCTTCACTTAAGGTTTTCCCTCCATTTCCGGGTTTTCAAGCACCCAAGTGATATGTTGGCAGTGCTCGTCTTGGACTCTTGGCATAAATTCTATCACTGGGACATGCATGGGGTACGAGCATCGGCTATTTACCGGAAACTACTTAGGAATATAAGGAAAGGCGTTGTCCCGACTCCCTACTCTGTCCAGACTCTGTCCCACTACTACGGTGGGTACATGAGGCGGTGGCAACAGAGTCTGGCCCTGTCATTGCGATATTGCGCTGGTGTGTACCGCAGTCGAAGCCTTGTACACAGCACCATGAACGGGGATTGAAGGAATTGCCTTAGTCACTGCGGTGGGCTCATAAGCAACGAGGACATGGAGAGTTTCAACTGGTGCTGTCTCTTCTCCCAGTGCATGACCATTGCTTCGAGGGGGTTTAAGCACCTTTGTTGGGGGCTTTTGCGCTCATCCCAGGATCGCAGCCGGCAGCCCCACAACCCATAGCTACTTAGCAATCTACGAAGGGTCAAGCGCGCACACCAAGGTCCAAAAGGGTGTAACACCGTAGTGTATAGGACAAAAGCGACACCCAGAATGGCGAATTTGCATCCGGAATTAGCCCATAAACATGCCATGTTGCTCGCCAAAACCTGCCGAGTGATTTTGCTGATCGATCAGATATGGAAGATCTGAGAATAATTAACCTTAAAATTTTTGTCCAGGGTCTTCACCCGCGTCTGCATGTCCCATCTTGCGGACCCGGGACATCTGGACATTTGGGCCAAAGAAAGAGGTCACCCCCGGGTCACCCCTTTTCACCAAAGGGAGAAGTAAACAAAGCAAACACAAACAGTAAACAAAGCAACACGTCTGATATCTTGATCTCTGGGCGTGTTTGGCATTCAACACAGCCCCCCGAGAAAGTATAGACCTGTACGCGCTAGATGTCCATCATGGTTTTAGTGCGAACCTGATCAACGCCCGCAAGTGTTAGCCTTCAGCATTGGCTGCACTAGGGTAAAGATGCTTGCCATTTTCCCTGCACTGACACGCATTGAACATCAGCCAAATAGTGTCCATCCTCGACTCGGGCCCGAGACGCTGCCTCGAAGGGAGCAGCACTCACACACGCGCACAGGTCCAGTCACTAACAAACATCGGATCTGTGATTCGCTCTTGCCTATGTGGGTGGCATTTAAGCATAATTTTCACCCTTCTTTCGTACTTCTAGAAGACATTTCTGGGCATTTGGATGTCCTGATCTGTACAGCTGATCATGTCCAGCTGGTTGGCTCGTTGGCTTTCCCCCGTCACCCCCGCGGCCCCCAGTTCCCAATCAGGACAAGCGTGCAGGGTGTCGGCACCTTTTTGGGGGCTGCCCACAACAAATACGCTGGAACCAATCGTAACTCTGGGGAAATGCCGAGATTATCTGAAAGATCAGGGATTTGCTGGGCCTACGGTGGCTTTTCGATCGTTGGGACAATGATGAAGCGACCTCATGCTCGTGACGTTAACAGCATCGGCAAAAGAATCAGATGTCTTTTAACACCCGAAGGTGTATAGGCCTGCGCATAGGGGCCACGGGTCCGTCCTTGCATGTATTAGTCATTATTCGTCAATGGGTGTGCAGTATTATTTGCACTCTTCATTCGTGTGGCCAATTCTGGGCAGTGGGAGTTACCAGGCCATGGAGTAAGCCTGCCTTGTGGGGAACTCACGCAGGGCATGGCCTTCGAGCGCGTGTATAGGTTGGTGTAAGGGTGTTTCGTAGTATTAGCTTTGATTTCGAATTTAAATACCCTAAATGGATAAAACATCGGTATTTGACAACAAGTAGGGGAATGTTCCTAAATGCGGTTATTAGTGCGTAACTTGTCATCAAAATTTTGCGTTTTTTCAGAAAAGGCGACCCCGCTTTTCATATTTAGTTGTTCACTTCAAGTTCAATACTACCGTTTTGGAAAAATTATATTTACGTCCGTTTTTGACCTATTTCTGGCCAGTATCATGCTTTAGATATTCTTCTGTTTCATCTCAAGCATTTAATTGGCCCAAAATCTATGCGAATCATGCGTGTATTGGCCTACATGGGCTTTGCGTCAAGCCGGTTCCACAGAACGCACAAAATGCTAGACAGCGCCCCAGATCTGTTGAATAATATCCCTGACTCATATGTCTTTCAGCTCATAGACCAGAACCACATAAGTAATACTATTCAACATCAGGAAAAGAAACAGCTAATGCCTAGCGTCTGGAATGGGGCGGAACAGTACACTTGAATCAAAACCCAAGACTACAGCGTCGCGGCGCTTATAAGGAATATCGTCTTGTGATATACTGTCAAAAGATAAAAAAACCATTGTGTATCTCATATATAGATCCCATTGAGGCCATAAGCAAACGTGCCTCATGCACGTTGTCTTTCCCCCAAAACAATAACCTTTAGCCCAATCTAAATTATACCTGTCAATCATAAGACAGTTCTAAGCTTCTCAACAGTGAGATTAGCAAACTCTTCACTTTTTGAAACACAGAAACTATGAGTGAACTCATTGCTGATTTGAATATCTGTTCCTGTTTTCGCCTCTTCAATCACCTTGATTAATTGCGATCTGGTATCATCACTGACCCAGTGATCACCCTCTGCGAAAAACGCCCAGATCCCCCTCCGTGAAAAGAAATGCTCCTGATACTGCCAATCCCCTCTAATAACCTTCATTTCCTCTGTTGCCAATCCAAGTGACTGTCTGATGAACCCACTCTCAGTGATCAGCATCTGAGTAGCATCCTTTGCTTCAGGGATAGAATCCTTCATGACAAATCCAAGGATGAAAGACCTCAAAGATTCTGGAAGGTTTCTCATAAGGCATCCGGCGTATCCAGTATAATAGTAAAATGATTCAAACACTGAAGTGATCCCAGAGAGAACAACTCCCTTCTTCGACTTGTGGATATCAGCAACAGTAGGTGTGATAAGGCCAATGAACTGATACTTGGCCTTCACTTCATCAATAACCCTTTGAAGAATATAACAACCCACAGAATGACCAAATATTAAAACTTCTCTATCCTTTTCTGTACTGATGAAGTGCTTAATTACGTTGATCTTATGCTCGATCTGATCTTCAAGAGTGTAGATAACCTCATCCGGGCCATGAAGCGAGGAAAACCCAGCATGCGAGATACCTAGTATTTCCAAATATGGATACTGTTTCTGGATAAGAGTCAAATATGTCATGTAATAGTTGATAAACCCCGGATTACCCGGTAAGAAGACCAAAAGTGGGCTCTTCTCGGAGCTCGGTGGGAGATGGAAAACGGTTGTATTCACTGATCTGAGCGACTTGGAAGCCAATGTGACTTCCAGCGCCTTAAGAACCATTTTATTGATATTAATGACTTTTGTGAGTGGTAAGAGCAAGCAAGAAAGGGCACCAGAAAGACTTGGAATTGGAGGTAGAGGGGATACCTCGGCTCGCAAAGAAGAGCTGCGGGCACGTCAAATGAGTTCGCGATTTTCGCGATTTTCATGGAGAGAGCTCGACTCCGCTTTTTGAACAGGCGATTCAACGAATAGTTTACTCACAATTAACAAGCAAAGCCCTCATAACACCATTATAAAGCCATGAGCGAATACCCGATTTATTTTAAGGAGCCAATTCGCGTATGTGTTATGCCGGTTTTTGTGAGGTTTTACCATTACTAACTAATGAACAGTGGGCTCGTTACCATGCTCACAACAGACCACACATCTTCTTTAGTGTTGTCTTGGGTCTCGCTGGTCCCGTTCTTGCTTTAACTTTGACCCCATTGAGAAGAAAATACCTTTACCCAGATGATGAACCACTTCCAATGACCTATCCGTTACCTAACCGTGCAAGAGATACTTCACTCAAGGGCTATGATGATTGAGGAGGGGGCAGCCCCACTCAAAACTATTTATTGACTTATTTATTGCACCTCCTGGCGTTGTGCCTATTTATTACAGCTATTTATTAAATCCAACGTATACACACGTCAAGATACCATAAATCGTTGTGGGCGTAGCGTGAATCCGTACTCCCCGTTGTACCGTTCCAGCATCAATGAACCACCACAAGGAACAAATCTAGGTTTACTTCCAGCTTTTCATAATCATTCCATGACCGATATTTACATTCTATTTGTCATATGCCATATGTACACAACTTCATTAACTACCACTTGTAGTGACCATCCAACTTGAAGCGCAGCTTCTCATTTGGAAGCTGCAAAGAAGCCTTCTTATTCAACTCCTTCTGCTCCTTCTCCCATGCCAATCTCTGCTTGGTAACAGGCGTTTTCAAGATGGCTCTGATGTGAATGTATGAGTGGTGAATGATACCTGTTCTACCTCTTCCCTTTGGATCCACTCTTCTGAGCCAGTAACCATCAGAACCACACCAGATCTGGGAAATGTAGAGTTCTTCTGGTTTCAGTCCAAGCTGTTCAGCATCCTTGATACCTTCTGTGAGAAGCTGGGAGACTTCACGACCAATCTTCTTGGAGTGGAACTGACCTTGTGTGATAGCATCATGGACGTTAAGACCGGAAACAAATCTGAGGTATGGTGTAGCCTTTTTCATACTGCTCTTGATTCTGTAAGATTTGAGGTAAAGAGATGGTTCCAAGACATCAATCTCTTGTTGTGTAAGTTTGAGTTGGTATTGTTCACCATTTTGCAGTGTGATGATCTCGTTGTTCTTGAAGAAACCGTTCTTCTTAACGTTGGCGTTGTAAATCTCCTTCTTGAGTGGACTGAGGAGCTTCTCCACAGCTGATGTTGGCTTATGTCCAATGTACTCCTGTAATCTCTCATCGTTCAAAAGCTTTACCTTCCTGATATCGAACTCTTGGTCTGCAGAACCCATAGATTGGAGGGAATCACTGAAATCACGCTTCTTGGATGTTTGTTCCTGGAGTTCAGTGACTTCACTGAAAAGTGATCCAGCAGCAGGCTTGGCCTCCTGGAAGAGGAATCTGGATGTGTGAAGCTGTCTACTGAGAGACACAGCCTGCGTGAGTCTGACTGTACGGAACACACTGAAACTCATGGTGTCCTGTTGATTGTTCTCTTCTTGTTTGTCAGTTATAAGACCTTCGACGACAGTTGAACAATTTTTGTCGAGCGCTGAGAGTGCGCGAACCAGGTACCCGGGAGGTCACGTGCACTTCCCATAATTTAATTTGCCCTCACGAACCCGGCTTGCCCCATCCTTTCTCCACTTGCTTTCTCCTATCCACAAGGCAAGTTCTAGCACTGAGAATCTCTAGTAACCGTTCTACTCGGTCCTGAAACTACAAGAAGGACAGTCGTGTATAACTGGGGAAACATCACCAAGTGCTCTTCTTTTCCAGGGGACTGTTTGAGGTACAAGAGGAACTTTTGACACATTCCTGATAAGCGCTCCCACACGGGTGGAACCACTACCAACAAAGAAAGGAACACACACATTGCAACACAGGGATGGGACTCTACTACCAAGTCCAACTTGATGACAATGATCACACACGCACAATCTACCGTTGTGCAGACTGCCACTCGCATATATTCGTCTCTGACAGCATCGAGTCTGATAACTTCCACGGAAGGAATGGACCCGGGTATCTCGTCTCTCAGGTGGTTAACATCAAACGCGGTGTTACGGAAACGAGACGTATGAGAACTGGAGCATATGAGGTTTGTGATATAATGTGTCAGCAGTGTGAAAGATACTTGGGCTGGAAGTACCTCCGCTCTGAGAAGAGAGAGGAGAGTTACAAAGAGCGCCAGTACGTGATGGAAATCACAGAACTTAATACTACTGAAAGGGCTAAGAAGAACTTTTCTACAGCTATCAACCGATGGTATTGAGTAAGTCATATGTCATTATGGGTAAGTGATTACCTAGCTTTTGTTTTCGAACTATATATTTGGGGCTCCTGGTGAGCATATTTTGGAGCACGGCGGGTTTTGTCATTGGTTTTAGGAATTATGGACTTTATTGGAATAGTGGGAATAGTGTTTTTATATATAACCACATGTCATGTTTTTATAGGTTAATACAAGTCTTGAAATGTTCAAGTTATTGCTTACAATGTTAGAAGGGTACCCGCGGCCTGGGACTGCCGGCCTCATTGACCGGCACTTAGTGGCTACATATTACCGATTTCCTGTCATTAGTAACCATACAAATAACAATCAATACACTACAAACAGATATTTAGAGATGAATACCTATGTTATAAGACAAGTCGCAAAAGTCTAAAAGAATAAGTACAAGAAAAGCACGTAAGCAACGGCTCAAGTTCCACAAACGTTTTACACGGAACAAGACTCCTAAAATGAACACCAAAGGAAACCAGAAACCAAAAAGAAGACCCCATAGCTTATAAGCTTAAAAATAATACAAAACGTTAAATACATCCCTTAAAATCACAATCATAGAAACATAACCGAGAAAAAAACCCAAACTCTCTCTCTCCCCTTAAACAATTTCCCTAAAGAACCCAGTGTTATTTCCTGAACCTCTCTGCTCACCACCAAAGAACAACGACTCATCCGAACTCATATCCTCTGTATCATCACTTAGGATACTGGACTCCACACTCGTCACACTGTGTCTATTAACACCATGACGATGGTAATCTGCTGAAGCAAGGTATGCGTTAGCCCTGCGAACAGGTGGTGGTGGAGGTGGACGTTTGTATTCTGATGAATCATCGAATGGATTTGCCGATACAGAGTTAGACCGTAGACCTGCGTTTTGATAACGAGAAGTCTTGTAGGACTGTTGTCTCTTGTTGGAGAATGCCACAGGTGATGAGGCTGATGCTTCAGGTTCTTCAATCACTGTATCAATGGTACGTGGTTGAGGAGGTGGAATAGGACGATTGTTTCGTGGTGGTGGTTGACGGGTATAAAGTGGTTCATCTGAACGGATAAGTGTGCGCTCTGTAGGTTGGTCTTGAAGAATGGATGAACGTAATGACCCAAGTCCAAATCCAATAGAACGACTACTATCAGATGAATGGCTTGATGAGGATCCAGAGGAATGGGTTTTGAAGATGGATGGGAGGAAAGATGCAAATGAGAACCCAGATGATTGTACAAGTGCCTTCTCTTGGTCTGGTGGTGTACCATCGTATTTCCTGGTGGAGGCAATAGAATGAGAGAATCCCTTTTCGATAGAATGTGCATTGGTTTTTCTTCTTCTCATCCAGAACCAGCCGATTAAGAGAAGAATCATCACAGCAGCAACTGAACCAACAACGGATCCTGCAATTGTCTTTTTAGTTGTAGAACTGCTATCATCAGAGGAACTACCAGAGTAGTCAAGACCAACATTGTTTTGCAAAACTGAGAAGTCAGTGGTAATGGTGGCCAATGCAGATGAAGGAGAAAAGTCGTCATCGACAACTGTAGTAACTGCAAGCTCCGTTGTAAGTGTTGTAGAGTCAGATGTGAGGCAGTACGGTTGTGAATAGACAAGAGTCGTACTTCCCTCATCCTGTTCTGTGGATGTTGCATAAGTATATTGTGATGATGAGGCATACTCCCAAGTTGTGGTATCATATGAAGTTTCAGTGATTTCGCCTGATGAAGAGAACGCCGTTGATGACACATGGGCGTGCCTTGATGAACTTGAAGCTGAGCTGGATACATTCTCTAGGAATTCAGAGGAGCTGCTTGCATCACTGGTTGAATTTTGATATCGTGAGGCCTCACCACTAAGTGTTGTAGTAGAATCTGAGGTGTCAGTTCCATGTTTGTGGTACGTCGATGAGGTGGAATTGGAAGTTTCATAGCTGGAGCTCAGCAGGGAGCTACTGCCCTCGGAGAACTGTGAATAGCTGGGACTCACCAATGTGGTATCACTTTCTGAGATTTCTGAGGATGTTGAGTTTGTGGATGTTGACTCTGCTGTGGAAGTATCGGAACTATCTGGGGACAGTTGCAACGTGCTTGTGGAGCCCATTACCGTCACTGCGGCGGTACCGTTAGAGCTTGACATATTGGAGCGGATGTGAACCAGAAATGAGGAACCCGCCTGTATATAACAGTGTTTAGGAAATACGAATGAACTCTCTTCGGCGGGTATACTTTGCTTGGTAGGAAATAGAGGTTATACTTTGAGTGAGACGTGTGTATGAAGGGGGCTATTTCAAAACAAGCGCGTCAGAGGACCAAAAAATAGGGAGGACGGCGGCAGGAAAAGGTGAGTGAGTCCCTGGTGAAGATGATGGAGGACCGTACCACGAGCAACGATCTTAATGGCGCCTTCCTGAACAAAGACAGGGAAGGAGGAATGATGCGAATGGAGATCTGGAATGGTGAGAAACCGCTTGGCTAGACTCTTTTTTTTAGAGCCGTTCTAGATTTTCTGGACGTGGCTAAAAAAAGCGCGTCCTCGTTTGGAGGCACCCACGACGCGGTACGGATAAATGTTTGAGACAGAGTCTCTTTGTTAACTGGACTAAATAACGCCATTTACGTGTGCTTGGAAGTTAATCTCTTATATGACATGATCTGATGTTTTGTCCGTATGTGACAGGGGCGTGTGCCTACGAGGACTAGGGGCAATTAGGGGCTCAACGATCTCTTTCACTATATACGACCTCTAGTTAAACGTTGTCTTCTTACCAGCAGACGGCACAATGGCAGCACTGGCTCTTTGAGCTGTAGCAAGAGCAACGGACGATTTCTGTCTCTCTGGCTTTCTTGTAGTCTCTCTCTTCTTTTTCTTAATGATTGGCTTCTCAGATCTTTCCGATCTCTCTCTGATAGGCTTGACTTCGTGTTTCTCCTCTGTGCTGTGTGTACTCTCGGAAACCTCACCTTCATGTTCAGGCTTTTTACCATTGTTGATATGCTTTGGTGTTCTCTTTGATCTATCCTCACCGTATTCCATTCTCAACTGTCTGTTCAAAAACTTTCTGCATGTCTTATCTTTAAGGGCCTTTGTAGCACCCTCTTCATTCTTGAAATCGATAAAGGAGAAACCCTTACACTTTCCTGAATCCTGGAAAGTAGCCATTCTAATTCTCATGATCTCACCACAGTGCTGGAAATGCTGTGTCAACATATCTTCAGTTGTGTCAAAGGAAAGGTTACCAATGAACAAGATTCTTGATGGTGGGTTCTTACTCATCTCAACATCCTCCTTGGTTGGTCTTCCTTCATAAGACTTGGAGTCCTTAATCAAGAGTTTTCTTCCATTAAGCTGAGATTCTGACAACTGTATCACTGCGAGTTGATGGGACTTTGTAGGGAAGTCAACGTATGCGAAACCTTTGATCTTCTTAGAACCTCCACTCTGCATAGGCAAGTTGATTCTGAGAAAATCCTCTTCTTTCACCTGACATGGCTGGTCATCAGGAAGTTCAGTTGTATGCTCTGGATGCTCGGTAGTCTTAGCGGTGATGTATCTAATGAGGTCCTCTTTAAGTGTATCAAAGGACATGTTACCAATCCAAACACCAAACTTCTCAACTTTCTGTTCTTTCTTCTTCTTTTCCTTAGTTTCTTCACCTTCTTCACCGTCTCCCTCTTTTTCTTCATCATTATCATCAGTGGATTTCATCAATCTCTCAGCTTCAGCCTTTTGTTCAGCTTCAAGCTTTGTAAGGTCAAGCTTACCCTTTCTTAAAAGACGTTTCTGCTTCTTAGAAAGTGGGGCAGCCTGAGTCAAATCGATCTCAATTTCCTCATTAAGAGGTCTCTTTTTAGTGTTTTCCTCAGTATCAGACATTATTGCAGATATGCTTTTTCAAATACGAACCCTTTGATTAGAGAGCTCATCGCAGGATTGTTTATAGGGCATAAATTTTTTTATGGGGACCTGGTAGGGCCACGACCCGTATTTATTGCGAAATTAAAAAAAATAAATCTCTCGGGGGTGATTCGAACACCCGATATCCAGATTACTTGGAACAATTACAGTCTGGCGCCTTAAACCAACTTGGCCACCGAGAGGATTTTCGAATTTTTAAAAAGGGTTTGCGGGTCTAGAGTTGAGATGTTTTAGTTTCGCCAAAATAGCCTAAATAGGAAATTGGCGCAATCAAATTCCCACATTCAGACGGAATTGCGCAAGTTTCGGGCTCAGTGAGAAAAATTTCTTTGCGCCCGTTCCCGTGGGGAAGAGTCCGCGGCCCGCGGGAGGATTCGAACTTGATCTAATGATAAGCGCAAGGATGACGCCATGACAGGGTGTTATCGTGCTTTAAGTGGTAAAGCAGCGTGATTTATCTCCGTAGGCATACTCTCCTTCGCTACCCCCACACTCCACACTCCAGCAATAGGGGCAAAACCAGTCCCCCAAACGCCACTACAAATTAGCCAATTCACGACAGAAAACTTGAGTGACCAAAACCGTATTTTCGCCAAATTGCGCAATTGCGGGAAAAAAAACCACTCTCAACTCAGCAGACAAAAAGCGGCACGCAAGTGAGACCTTTGCCCTTTTGTTGAGTTCTCTTCTCTTTGTCGAATTCGTCCACTACAACTCCGCAAACAAGGTCCCAACACGGCCAGAAGCGACTCCTCATCGAGCCCAGCTGCTTCTCCAAACTCTTTCTTTCTGGGTTCCTTTTACAGCTCTTCAAAGTCCTAGAGTCTTTGCCACTTCCCGTCGCACGACAGGTCCCACTCTCCCACACGACCTCGGGGAAATCCAGAACAACCACACCATCTCTCAGATCGAGATACATCATTCGTTTGCTTGTGAGGTATCCGTTGCTTATATCTCGCATCCGTGATTTAAAAGTCTTTGTCCCGTTCTCATTCGACGCGTTTGTCTTCCGGCAACCAACCCAACAGTCCGAGCGAGATCCATACCCGAGCCTTCTAAACCTGCCTGGTTAACAGACAATACTACACTTTTGAACAAAAGATGAAGAGCCTTGCTCAACCTGATATCATGCATAAACTCCAACCTACAATATCCAACTCATCAACCCTCACAACGGGCTCAAACCCGATGTCCGCTGCCTCCTCTTCTCCATCATCACCATCCCTGTCCAATCTCCCCTCTGCATTCCACTCCAAACGTAGGAAATCACCAAGTGATACAAATAACAAGATTTTAGTAACCCTTTGCAAGCAATATTTGAAGGAAAACAACCATCTTGGACTTGCACTCATTGCCAGACAACGTGGTATCCCTCCATCATTGAGATACCAAGTATGGCCAGTCTTGCTCAAGTACCATCCATACGTCATTGACCCATATCTGAGTGCTAATGTTGAAACAGACGAAGATGCAGTGATCCGTGAAGATAAGGTTATGCATGATTTGATGAAGTACTTTAGAGTACGAAACAAGTTGGATGATGTATCTAAGAATGGTGATCAACATCACTCAGGAAGTAGTTCTCCATCAAATGAGAACAAGTTATCACCAGTTGAAGAGGAGATAACGAGGATATTGGAAGCTGCTGTCCTCAAGTTTTTCTCTAAGTGGGGTGCTGTCATCAAATACGATAGTGGATTTGCTTGGATCGCTTTGAATCTCGCTGAGTGGTTCCCACCTATCCCAAATTCAAACTACGTCTTGATTGGTCGTGATGTGATCAATAAGACTGATTCACTACACAGACACTTGACACAGTTGAGTGATGATGTTTCCTTGGATGACGAGTTTTCTCTTGATCAACCTGAAAGTCAATCGTCTTCGGAGTCCACATCTCCAACAATGACATTTGCAGAGGTTTACGAGAGATTGGCACTTGTCTTATTGCACTCTCATGAAGATAGTATGGATGATGCTTCATTCAGACGTAATTCTATTGAGAGTGAATCAGGTCAGAAAACAATCACTGATCTTATTGCATCCAACTCTTTGAACAATGATGAGTTGCTATTCAAATCTGGTAAGATTGATACTAGAATATCATTCTTCTTGGTTGTATTCGCTAAACTTCTCCCTGAACTTTACAAGTACTTGTCAGAAGAGGACATCATCAACAAGAACATGAACAAGAACAACCAATGGTTAACCTGGTGGTTCAAGTACTGTGGTGCTAAGGTGTTCAACAAACTTGATAGAGGAAGAATTTGGGATTCTCTCTTAGGGTTCAGATATCCATACAAGTTATTCACTTCCAAATATGCTGAAAATCCAAAGTTGCTAAAGAGATTTAAGAAGCTTTATGATGACGATTCGGAGTTTGTGATTCCTGGATTAGATATCTCTTCTGATATCTTTTGGTACAGACCAACAGACAACATGAATGATTTGAAGTGGTCTCAGATTGATTATCAGATTCAACTTGCATTCATTTATGTGTCTATTCTCCAGAAGAATGAGTCCAAGTTGCTTGAGTTTGACCAATTTGAAATTGCGGAGTTCTTAAACAAACTCCCTGTTAGCCACAGATTGGACACTGACGTCTTGCTACAGAACACAGATTTTGTCTATAATGACTTTGAAAAACTCTTGAAGGACGCGGGCGAACTTTGGAGGAATTGGCTTTGGAATGAAATCAGGGATGAGATTAACGAATAGACTTTTTGAGATATAGATAATGACATGACAGTTTTTGGATTTTAGCCAACTACGTACATGCGTATACGATTCGTATTCCATTATAAAAGTACATGCTAAGATTTGTAACGCCTTGAAATATCACTCTTCAATTACCTCAACAATCTCAACCTCCTCCTCTGGTTCCGCTTCTTCAGCAGCAGGAGGAACCACCTCTGGCTCTTCCTGAATCAATTTCATTTCATCATCTTCCTTGGACTCCTTTGTATCAACATCTCCAGTCGTGTCTTCAACAACCTTCTTTACAACCTTCTGTACCTCAGCATCAGCCTCTTCTGTTGTATCCTTTACATCAACGTCTTCTGTGGAATCAACATCATCATCTGTGGTGGCCTTCTTAACGGATTCTTTCTCTGCGGACTCCTTCTTTGCAGCAACCTTAGCTTCTTGCTCTTCCTCTTCTTCAACGTCAAATGCATCAGCTTCTGCCTGAGCCTTGGCTTTAGCAGCCTTCGCAGCTTTAGCAGCCTTTGCGGACTTCTCAAGAGCCAATTCCTCTTCGAGAGCAACAACTCTTTCAACGGCAGTCTTCTTGATTCCACCCTTGACCTTAGCGGTCTTAGCAACAGCAGTTGTAGCTTTGAGAGCTTCAAGTTCAACATCCTCATCATCATCAAGTTCTTCAACGGCCTTCACAGTTGCAGTGGCGGTAGGCTTGACAGTGTGGAGAACAGTAGCAATCGTGACACCTTCCTCATCAATTTCGAACAAGGTACGGACTTGTTGTTTCTTCTTTGTGACAGTCTTAACCTTCTTCTTCTTTGTTGCTTCTTCAATTGGTTTTTGAGCCTTATATTCAACTTCACCTTCTTCTTCCTCATCAGCTTCAACTTTACCTTGTTCAAGTTCATTGAAAAGCTCCTTATCTTGGATAAGAACGTTCTCTGCCACATCCTCCTTACCAGAATACTTGGACTGATCAACAACTTGATCAGAGTTAAGATCATATGTTCCTTCCAAGTTGGATCCAATACCATCTTCATCTTCAGGGAAATATGGCTTTTCGAACTTCTTGAATGCTTTTCTTCTGTTGGAAGAACCACCATCAAGACGGTTGAAATCGTTAAAGATGAACTCATGCTTGTTCTGACCGAACTTCTTTGGACCGGTTCTAAGTTTCTCAAGAACTTGTTGTTCAAACTTCTTATTTTGCTGAATGTTGAAATCCCACATGAAGGAATCATCTCTTGGACCCTTAATATCTTCATCAAGTTCACCATCTTCCACTTCGGTCAAGTACTCATCAACTTCATCCCAATGAGCCTTACCAATACCAAGCTTGGACAAATCGTTATTCTTGAAGACATTGAACTTCTCCGCTTGCCACTGATCATTAACATCTTCAAATGCAATCTCCCAAGCCCTATCATAGAACTCCTTATTCTTCAAAAGCTCCTTTTGTCTCAGTTCCTCATTGGCCAACCATTCCATATGTTTCAAATCATCAGTAGATGGTTCGTAAATGTGCCAAATCACATAATGAGGAAGACCAATGACCTCGAAGCCCATTGTCTTACACAACTTACCAAAAGCTTCTGTCTCTGCATGTTTCTTGAAGGAGAAGGCAGGGAACATCGCACCACGTCTGAAGACACTGGCCTTAGACAAGATTGAGACACCACCAATGCCATCAAGTTCCATTTCAACTTCTGGATCACCATAAGGGTCTCTCAAATAGGCAAGATGTGGTCTCCAGGTTGCATACTCTGGATAACCTTCAACAATGACTGCGTCTTCATCAAGTCTTTCAGCAAGTTCAATACCACCTTCACTCTCTTGCCAAGAGTTCAAATCATATGCCTGTTCATAACCTAACCAATCTGGCAATGGTCTCCAAATGTTTGGAACGATAACGTCTCTGTTATGATGCATCAAATCTTCCAGGATGGTAGCAGGTGAAGTTTCCACGTCGATATCTCTCCAATAGACCCATGAATGATCTGGTCTAAGAGCAGTAGTGAGAAGCCAGTTTCTAGCAATACCCATCAACTTTCTTCTTGGACCTTGAGCTGCAAAACCATGTCTATCGGAGAAACTCTGTCCAACAATCTGTCCAAAGTCCTTCTCATAGATTTCAATTCTTCCAAATCTCTTGCTCTTATCTGGATCGTTTTGGAACTCATTCAGGAACATCTTGAGGTCTTCCAATGTGTTATCGGAAGTATCAGAGATCAAAAAGGACATATCAATGAGGTTGTGTGGATATGTCATGTTTCTCATATGCCCAAAGAACATTGGTAAATGAGCAGAAGCGTCTCGAAGCGGCACGAGGAACAGGATACGTTCGTTGTTCTGCCATCCATTGGCGGTAGATTTGTAGTCGGCCAGATCATAGAATTCCACATTCATGTCATTAAATTCAGTGGTAGACGAAACACGTTGAGCATTTGGGAAGTCTGGATAGTAAAGGGTGTCTGTGGGTGTTTGGTAGATATCCCACATGTGTGCCATTATGACGAAGGGCAACAGACAATAGGCGGTTCGTAGAAGGAACACAATGGCTGTGAGGGCGTGTTCCAGCACATCGGAAAGGGTGTAGCGATCGGAGAAGAAACCAAAGACATCACTGTCCTTACGGCTGACCTTATCGTGTACTTCATCAACAATTGCCTCAGGTTCATCCCGTGGCTCCTTAGCCGTGTTTCTTTGCCTTGACATGTCGTACAAACAGCGGGAGAAAGAGGAGAAAAAGGGCGGGACTTAAACGGATTCAATGGGAGTAACCACAGAGACCACAAAAGTAACAAGAATAAGTGAGAAGTGAAAGAATGCAGGGATTAATAGGCGAAAGTGGAGGAATTATGAGTGATACAAGTCTCGCGGTGGCACGCCAATTCTGAAATTTTGAGGACGCGTTTTTTTTTTTTTTTTTTGCAGTTGGAGGCTTGTTCAAGATCATCACCTCTCTTCCCCTTGCAGGTTTAATAGGACTACAGTGAAGTAACAACAGTTATGCTTTTATGAAACTTATTCATCAAGATCGGCAGCAGTTGGCTCAAGCTTGAATGGCTTAGGCAATGGAGCATCCTTATTGTTGATCTGTCTGACTGTCTTGATCACTTGAATGGCTTCCTCTGGCTTCTTATCAACGAGAACAACGACACCACCACCAGTACCTCTGAACTTTCTCACTGGGACGAATCTCTCATCCTTGTTGAAGTTGATGTACTTTAATTGTACCGGAAGGACTCTCGACACATTCGAGATCTTGTATGGTATCTTGGTGTATTTGATAGTAGTGTCTTCTTCAACCTCTTCTTTCTTCTCTGCTGTGGCTTCCTCCTTCTTCTCCTTTGGCTTCTCATCAACATCCATATCATCCTCGCCCTTCTGCTTCTGGATCTTCTTGGCTCTAGCCTTGGCCTTAGCAGTTGTGGAGAGAACAGCGCTTGTAACCTTCTCATAAACAACACCCTTCTCCTCTTTTACCTTTGGTGGGTAGTCGAAGAATTGTGGTTTGGAGTGACACAAGAGGTCAAACTCTGGAATCTTCAAGTCTTCACGAACACCAACAATAGATGTTGGTGTGAATGCCAATGACAAGAAATGTGTAAATGGGTACCAGTACCAGTACTGTGTAAAGACTGCCAAACCGACAATGGCCTTGGTGTTCAAAGTACCAGTGGAACTGTTCTCAGTCTGGATTGTGACGTTACGACCACCAGCATCTATTATACCCTGGGACAAAGCGGCACCAAATTTGGCCAATGCATCCTGGCCCTTGCTTGAAATGACTGTAGCATATTGTTCTCTGATTTGCGTAACCTTTGGGAAAGTCTTTTCATTCTGTTGAACCAACACCATGGAGAGGGCGATCAAAGCACCTTGACGGACAAAGTCAACTGCATCCTTAGTCATTGGCTCCAAAACGTCGACAGCCTGCTGCAAACCACGACCAGCACAAGAGATACCCAAAGCCATGGCAGTACCATAACGGACATGTGGGTTGTGTGATTCAGAGAGCAATTCAACAATTCTTGGAACAGTTTGGTAATCACGAATGAGCACGAAACCCAAAGCAATAACGGAAGCTCTTCTGACATTATCACTGGAATCAGAAACAGCAACGTGCAACAACTTCTGAATTGCCTTGTTGTTACCAGTACCAGCATAGGCAAGGGCAATGGTGTAGGCACCACCATAACGCAAGATTGGGTTCTGGTGATCCAACAATGTGTTGATAAGTTCATCAGCTTGCTCCTCTCTTCCATAGTTCAAAAGAGCCAAACCAACGGCAAGACCACGAATAATGTTCTCGTGTTGTGTCTCTTCAGCATATCCGAACATATCAGCCTG
Source organism: Petasospora easanensis (assembly GCA_030580135.1). Lineage (NCBI taxonomy): Eukaryota > Fungi > Ascomycota > Saccharomycetes > Phaffomycetales > Wickerhamomycetaceae > Petasospora > Petasospora easanensis. The sequence continues at coordinate 36,338 of JAKTSI010000064.1, read as the reverse complement.
AGCAGTCTCGTTACCGGAACCAAGCATGATCAAACCCATAGACAAAGCAGCTGCTTCACCGGATGTAGCAGAATCAGAGAACAAGACAACCTTCAACTCTTCATAAATATCCTCGTTACAGGAACCCATACCTGCAACACCAGTACCCAAAGAGGCACCGTGCAAAACAACATCAGAGTCATCAGTACCAGCGGTAGCACCAGTGTCAACAACGTGCTTTCTCAAATAGTCAATAGTCTCTCTACCATGACCAGCAAAGATCAAACCAAGAGCGTAGAGGGAGCCACCTTTAGTGTATGGGGAACCCTGGGAGGTGCCTGGCAAATATGGTTGAAGGATCTTCTTACCTTGAGACAAGTTACCCTTGTGGATAACACCCAAAGCGGCAGTTGCTGAGAACTTGGACCAGTTAGTAGCCTTTCCCAACCATTCGAGGTTGTTTCTGATGAATGAGTCGTCGGTGGTACCAGCATGCAAGAAGGCGTTTTCAAAAGTGATGGCATTGTGGAAGACAGAGTTTCTACCATCCAATGCAGTCTTGGATTTATTCAAGATCTGGATGTCTGTGTTGTTGTTCTTCTGCAAGAATGTGATGTCGAAGTCACAGGTTGGGATACCTGAGAGAATCTTGGTGACCTTAGTAAGGGTAGTGTTCTCACCATCGGTGTTCAACATATCCAAATTGGCAATGGTCTTGTCGAGCAACTCCTGGGATGAAGAGTTCACGAGGTCAAATGCAACCTGGTAGGCTGTGAGTCTAGAATTTGTGTCTTTGGATTCAAGAAGACTTGTAAAGAGATGTGTTGCGAGGCTGTGGTCGTTCAAGTTGACAATGATCTTTGAAACGATGAAGAAATCTGGGTTCTTCAAACCTGTGATGATCTGCACAAGCGAATTCAGGATTGTTGTTCTGAAGCTTGTGTTGTCGATGATTGTAGTGGCAATATTGAGTGCATAGTTAATCAATGTAAGAACGTTCTCCTCAGTATCCACCTTTAACTGTTCTGAAATAATCTTCTCAGCAATGTCGAGTCTGTACGCGTCAAGAGAGATACCCAAGACGAGTTTCAAATCACCACCCTTGATGGCCTTTTGAAGCATCTTTTCAAAGATCTGAGCCAGCTGATCTGGGATGATGACGTATTTGCCATTGTACTCATCCTTTTTAAGGTGAATGTATTGATCGATGGCCTTTGAGATGATTGTTTCAATGTACTCAGAGGACTCGTCAATGTTGAATTGATCCTCGGCGGCAAGGGCAAACTTGACGGCGGAGTCATAGTCACCCAAGTTATAGTACACCTTGGAAGCAATCAGAGCGGCAAGCTTACGGTACTTGAATGATTCATCTTCGTAGAGCTCCTCAATCTCAATGATGTTGTTCGCCACCTCTGACCAGAGTTGGTCCACAACGCCGTCAAGCGATTGGAGCGCGTATGCTTTGAGTGTAGGGTCCTGCTCGCCCAAGAGCGCCAAGTATGGTGCAGCAGTACTGGCGGCCATCTTAAGAGTGATCTTTTAGAGGGCCAATTGAGTGTAGTGGGGGTTGAGGAGGTTGTGTTGTGTTGTGGCGATTCGTGTTTGTCGCCACCGAAGAAAGTTGCAGTTTTCGCGAAAGTGGACCAGGTCTGACACCTCCGCGAACCTCTTTTGGTTATCAGCAGTTGACGTTTTACGGTGTTCCACTCAGTTCTGGAGATAACTGAAGAGTGAATACTGATATCTATAGAGACAGATACTCAGCAGTCAAATTTGATCCTTTTGGTTCCTAATAATATCCTCACAACGATGCTTAGAACAGTATTGAGATGCACTGTCTCAAGAACACTTCACAAGACACCCCAACTCCTCACCGTTTCCAAGCGTTACGCCAGCGCTACGAACCAGCAGTTCATTGTGCCATCTAACAACATTATCAAGGAGCAGACTGAGTATAGACAACTTCCAGACGATTCCCAATACATCGAGAAGTTCTACAGCGAACTTCTAGCATTCCACAAGGAGATCGTATACAACCCAAAGATCAAATCCAAGTCCTTCTCTGAGTTTGAATCCGACCCAAATGGATTAATTGCCGAGTTGGAGAAGTTCATTCAGACGAAGGTTTATCCTGAATATATTGGTAAGGATGATGTTGGTTCTAAGACTGTCATTCAGAGATACAACGAGTTTCTCCGCAATGTTAAGATTACGCTTATCTTGAACGGTGGACATACATTCATCTTTGACATTCTTTTGCAGAACAAGAAACTCTTTGACGGATTTGAACCAAAGAAGAGAGGAAAGTCTATGTAAGTCACAGAGATCATACACTTGACTACTATGGTTATTTATTGGAGAGAGGGAGGCGACAGGTACGCCACACGACTAATACAACACCCGTGCACTGGTTTGCTACACGATACAACACATTATATCCCAGACCTCGGTACAGAATAGTCCATAATACAGGTTTAAATTATTAACACAATAATGATACACGTATGCCTAATGAGCTTTGGAATTTCGTATAGCGATTTGAGAGGTTCCACTGAACCGAGAGCAGCGATAAGACGGACACTACCCCGTACCAATGATTCACAGCGGACCTAAAGTTTCTACATGGAGGATTTAAAGACATTAGTAAAATCGAATTGAAGATATATGTTGAATATCCAATACTCTATGACACATAAGTGTAACCCAGATCATCATTTGTTCGTAAAAGTGTGACGCCAAAATTGTCTGTTAAAGACAGCTGGCTGTTTTTTTTTTTCCTTGTTTTTATGCTGTCCAATAGTTTAGTACAACACTCTGATAGAAATCTTGTATGGAGTGTTGTTCAACTCCTCATACAAAGACTTGATATCACCCTGGGAGACACCAGAGATATCAGCAATCATATAGGCGATGTCGCCCTGGGAATCAGAGTACTGCTTCTCAATGTTGTGGTCAGCAAGAATGTTGTTGACGGTCTTCAAAACACCTGGAACGTTCTGGTGAATGTAAAGAACACGGGCAACGTTCTGCTGATCCAAGTCAAGAGCTCTAAGGGAAACCTCTGGGAAGTTGACAGCACCAACGGAAGCACCCTCGTTGATGTACTTGGAGAGAGCGGTACCGACCTCAATACCAATAGCAGACTGAGCCTCCTCGGTAGAACCACCAATGTGTGGAGTCAAGATGAGGTTTCTCAACTGGCTGAGCTCAGAGAACCATGGGTTGAGGTCATCGTTGAAGAGACCAGCACCGTTCTTAGCTGGCTCGTGTGGGTAAACGTCAAGAGCGGCACCAGCAATCTTACCAGACTTCATAGCGGCAACCAAAGCTGGAATGTCAACGACGGTACCTCTAGCATTGTTGAGGACGTAAGCACCATCCTTCATAGCAGCGAACTGTGGACCAGACAAGAGGTTCTTAGTCTCTGGGGTAGCTGGAACATGACATGTGACGAAGTCAGACTTAGCCAAAAGCTCATCAAGAGTAGAAACCTGCTTGGAGTTACCAAGAGCCATGATCATGATGATATCGTAGTAAAGGACGTTCATACCCAAAGCCTCAGCCAAGACGGACAATTGGGAACCGATGTGACCGTAACCGATGATACCAAGAGTCTTACCTCTAACTTCCCAACACTTAGCACTGACCTTGTTCCAGGTACCAGTGTGCATCTCGATGGATCTGTCACCCAATTGTCTAGCCAAAGAGATGATCTCGGCAATAACGAGCTCAGCAACAGATCTGGAGTTGGAGAATGGAGAGTTGAAGACAGCAACACCCTTAGAAGCAGCGAACTCAAGGTCGACTTGGTTGGTACCAATACAGAAACAACCAATAACGACCAAGTTCTTAGCAGCGGCCAGCACCTTCTCAGTCAATCTAGTCTTGGATCTGATACCAATGGCGTGGACATCCTTGATCTTCTCAATGAGCTCATCCTCAGCCAAAGAGGTCTTGTAAAACTCAACCTGGTAACCCTGGGCGTTGAAGATGTCAATAGCAGTCTGATTCACATTCTCGAGAAGAAGGATCTTAATGTCCTCAGTGTGGAATGGCTTCAATGGTTTAGCCTGCTTTGACATGGACATGCCTCTTGGACGCATCTGGTTCATGATGTAGGACTGGGTTGGGGAAGCGGAGACGGCGCTTGGAGAGACGGTAGCTCTCTCGAAGGCTCTTTGGAGGTTCTGGATCTGTTGTGGGGAGGCCATTGTGTGTTTGTTTGCCTACAATATGCTGTTGTGAGGTGCGATGACTCTGGAAAAGAGGACGACGCGTGTATATATATCAAGTGCCCGCTGGCCTAATTACCGAAAATTTTGCGCGATGAATCACACGCCGACTTGGCCCTGTCACGTGCAATTGTGTAGCCGGGGGCAAATGTGACCCGTGGGTGTGACTGTATTAGAAGCGGACATGGCAGTGTCTCATTGGTCGTTCCAGGTGTGTGTCTGACCTTGAGAAGATGTGTCAATGAGATTAGTTTTGCCCCTCCTCATCGCAGTGGGGGGCCGTTCGCTTGGACTCGGGGCGCCACGCAGTTCGAGTCAGGAGCGAAGTCAACACTGACTCGGGCCCGGTATTGTTCTGTCAAAGTGACACATTTCTGGAATAGGTGCTCCTGCTGACTACTGCGTTGCTTCTTCTCTCATTGTTTAGATGAGTCACTGATCCTCCATTAAACACACATAACACTTTTACCTCTGGGCCCTCGGGGATTCGGGGTCTGAAAGCATCGTGACCCGCGCAGTTCTGTGGCTGATAGAGGCCCCATTGCTCCATTCCTCGGGAGAACAAAACAAATATAGGGGCTTCAAGGACTCTTGTGTAGATATACCAAGAATCATGTCACATGCCATCGACCCCCTGACACCTGACACACTCAAACACGCTCGGGCACCTCCAAGATCCAACAATCTTTAAGTTTAGCACATGCCCTTATAGACACACCCTCAATCAACTCGCTGACTAAGCGTTCGGTCCTCCGGGTCAAATTTGCAACCGAAAGAGTTTATTGGTGAGGCCGTCCTATAAAAAATATTGAGCTTCTTCTCCCTCGTTAACACTCAGATCTTAGACATAGCCACTCCGGGATACTTCAGACAATAGATCTGACGACGTATTTCTCTCTGTGTGAAACCTCCATTATGTCAAGGCGGCTGGTAAGGAAAATCCGCAACATCAGCTCATCGCCTGCCGAAATCAAAATAAAGAGTGCCACCAGCAACGATTCATTTGGGCCAACAATTAATGAACTAAACGAGCTTGTCAAACTATCTAACGACCCAAAGTCTCTAAGGCAAATCTATCCTATCCTTACTAGACGGCTCAATGATGATACACGGAATTGGAGGCACATTCTCAAGTGTCTAACTGTGGTGCAATATTGCCTCCTCGCAGGTTCCAACGACTTTGTCACATGGATGAAGGCCAATGCGTATTTGGTTACCACCCTTCAAGAATTTCAAATGAAAGACAGTGAAGATACAGCCCATCAAATACGCTCAAAGTCTAGGACAATCTCAAAGCTCCTGAAGAATGACGCATTGCTCGAGGACAAGAGAGCACAGTTCCATGTTTTCAGGTCAAACATGTCCCGACCATCCATTGACAAACGTTCATCACTTGATATCCAGCGTGGTGACATGGAGATTGAGGAGATTGTTGTTGATATACCAAGAAGAGGTCAAAGCATGGAAATACGAAGATCATATGACTATGAGAGAGAACTCAGCCCTGGGAGAGACCTGTTTGGCAGTCTTGACGACATCAGGGAAGAGTGAAAGGCCGACAATTCCAGCAAGACACCAAGACCCCAAAGACACCCAAAGGAACCATCAACAGTGATGGAGTGATGGAGTGATGGAGTGATGGGAAGGGATGATCTACACGTGTGGATGTGCGTGCCTGTAGGCTGTGACGCATCATTGATATACTGTCAAGGTGAAATGACCGCCCGAATCCCGAACCCCGCTCTGCACACTCGTTTCTTTTTGCGTGAGATCAAGCCGACCCTCAAAAACTCGCCAGAATTAACACTAATGACTAATTGAATGCTTATTTGAACCAATTAACGAGTAGTAGGTACATAAAGATGTCTTAACTTACCACGCCATTGGCGCATCTAACGAGTTCGCGGCGCTCCAAAAGAGGAATTATTGCCTGTTTTGGGTGTTTTCACTTCTAGAAGTTTCGCCACCGCAACAATTCCCGGGGAGTATAAATACCCTGCCACCCCCTTTCTTTTGCAACCACTTGCCACACAACTTCACAACACGCAATACAAGCACACAGCGCTAACTACAATGCAGATTTTCGTTAAGACTTTAACAGGAAAGACCATCACTTTGGAGGTAAGTCGTTTTCTCTCTTTTTCCCCATTCCTTTGACGCCTGTCAAACTGCTTTTTGTGCCATTCTTATCAGTGTGCATGCCACGCCTCCTAAACATCATCTTCAGGAATTCGCAACGACGGGGGCCTTGAATCATCTAAACATATTAGGCGGTATAATAAGCTATCCTCCCACTCCCGTTGTGGAATTTTTGGTGATGGTTGGGCAGGTGTGGGTGGCGTTGTGGCAGGGTTGGTCATGTAGGGGCTGAGTGGATTTCAGAATAGCATTACTAACAACAATGGATAGGTTGAATCCTCTGACACCATTGACAATGTCAAGTCCAAGATTCAAGATAAGGAGGGTATCCCACCTGACCAGCAGAGACTCATTTTCGCTGGTAAGCAGCTTGAAGATGGCAGAACCCTTTCTGATTACAACATCCAGAAGGAGTCTACTCTTCACTTGGTTTTGAGATTGAGAGGTGGTATGCAGATTTTCGTTAAGACACTTACAGGAAAGACCATTACCTTGGAGGTCGAATCCTCTGACACCATTGACAATGTCAAGTCTAAGATCCAGGACAAGGAGGGTATCCCACCAGACCAGCAGAGACTTATCTTTGCCGGTAAGCAGCTCGAAGATGGAAGAACATTGTCTGACTACAACATTCAGAAGGAGTCCACACTTCACTTGGTTTTGAGATTGAGAGGTGGTATGCAGATTTTCGTTAAGACTTTGACTGGTAAGACTATCACTTTGGAAGTTGAGTCTTCTGACACTATTGACAATGTGAAGTCCAAGATTCAGGACAAGGAGGGTATTCCTCCAGACCAGCAGAGACTTATCTTCGCCGGTAAGCAGCTCGAAGACGGAAGAACTCTTTCCGACTACAACATTCAGAAAGAATCCACTCTTCACTTGGTTCTTAGATTGAGAGGTGGTATGCAGATTTTCGTTAAGACCTTGACCGGTAAGACTATCACCTTGGAGGTTGAGTCTTCCGACACCATTGACAATGTCAAGTCTAAGATCCAGGACAAGGAGGGCATTCCGCCAGACCAGCAGAGATTGATTTTTGCCGGTAAGCAACTTGAGGATGGCAGAACCCTCTCCGACTACAACATCCAGAAGGAGTCTACTCTCCACTTGGTTCTTAGATTGAGAGGTGGTATGCAGATCTTCGTGAAGACACTCACAGGAAAGACCATCACCTTGGAGGTTGAATCTTCAGACACTATCGACAATGTCAAGTCTAAGATTCAGGACAAGGAGGGTATACCTCCAGACCAGCAGAGATTGATTTTTGCCGGTAAGCAGCTTGAGGATGGCAGAACCCTCTCCGACTACAACATCCAGAAGGAGTCTACTCTCCACTTGGTTCTTAGATTGAGAGGTGGTATGCAAATCTTTGTCAAGACTTTGACTGGTAAGACCATTACTTTGGAGGTTGAGTCCTCCGACACCATTGACAATGTCAAGTCCAAGATTCAGGACAAGGAGGGTATCCCACCAGACCAACAGAGATTGATTTTCGCCGGTAAGCAGCTCGAAGATGGAAGAACATTGTCTGACTACAACATTCAGAAGGAGTCCACACTTCACTTGGTTTTGAGATTGAGAGGTGGTATGCAAATCTTTGTCAAGACTTTGACTGGTAAGACTATCACATTGGAAGTTGAGTCCTCCGACACCATTGACAACGTGAAGTCTAAGATTCAGGACAAAGAGGGTATCCCACCAGACCAACAGAGATTGATTTTCGCCGGTAAGCAGCTCGAAGATGGAAGAACCCTTTCTGATTATAACATCCAGAAGGAGTCTACTCTCCACTTGGTTCTTAGATTGAGAGGTGGCTTCTAAACTGCTGCCGGACAATGACCTCCTTTTATGTACACATGAGATTTATTTATCTTTTGACGAGCCTACTTTTTGTTTCCTGATGTTTTTATGATTATCTGCTCTTTTGCATTCTTTGCTCGAGTTTTCCTTTTTTTTATGGAGGTCGGGGAGTTGTTCTTGTTGCTGCTATATATGTGGTGAGAAGTTTGCTTCCCTTTTTTGGGGATCATCTTGATACAAGTTTTTGATCTGGTTTTCAATCTTTGTTCTTGTAGACCTGATAGATAACGTCGTATAAAGGGCCAAGTCGTTTGTAGGAGAACATATCACAGCTCATATATTGCGCGTATCGGCAAACTTGCAGCTTCGTTAATTATTGAAGAATTTGCGATGATCGACATTAATGAAGGGATTAATGAGAGCCAGGTTACTTCGTCTGATAAATATGTAACCGGTTTTATATACGAGGAAGAAGACCAACAGTGACATGTGTGTCTTGATCTTGGAACTTAGTTTTTGAGGCTACCGGTGGTCCGAGTGGTTGATGAACTTCTAGACTTAACAGGAAGAAATGGGTAGTATAAATTGATAATATATGATAGACAGAGAGAGAGAACTAGCCCAATAGACACCAATATACTGCCCAAAGATCACTATTGAAGGCGCTTGACGAAAGTCCGAGAGTTCCATCACACAATGTCGTCATGAATGACCCCGGTGGGGACCACTACTGTACGAAAGGCGCAAAATATAAAGAGGTTGCCACCCGCTTTAAGACTTCTTGCTAAGGGCCCAATTCTTCAGAAAAGGACAAAACTTGTCAAATTATACCACCACAAAGAACAATTGATCATGCAAATAACAGTTAAGGCAGTTCCAAGACAGACATTCACTCTCCACGTGGAGAAATCAACCAGAATCGAGGACCTGAAAGAGCTAATTGAACAGAGTTACGATATACCGGCAGAACAACAGCAATTGAACTTCGAAGACAAGATACTACAGACAGGGAGCGTATTAGATGACTATGGAATTGATGAAGATTCGACGATTTATCTCGTCAGTTTCATGAAACTCGTTGCTTGAGACACTCACAGTGACCAATTGCGGGGTAGTCATCACCGTCACCATCACGAACATCAACGGCAACAAGAATGCGGATTTCTATAAAAAGATCAATTACAATTATTTCCTTCTTTCATTATTACTCCATTACACAGAGAGGACGTTTTTGATCTCAACAAGAACGGTTGGACTAGTCTGAACGCCTTCATAGCCCTTCAAAGATGTCTTTACCACGTCAGTGAGAGAACTGTTTCCAATACCAATCAGCACAGCACCAACACGAACAGTTTGAACCTTGACATTTTCCACATCATTAGACTTGGTGTTTCCTTTGAAGATTACACCCCATGCCTTTTGTAATTCTTCACTATCAGAAGCAACTATATTGACACCCTTCAATGCTTCACCAACCTTTACCAAGCTCTCAACTGCGGCAAGCTGTGAACGCCATGTTGGAATGTAGACTTCTGGGTTCAATGTCTTTGTCAGACTGTTGACAACAAAAGTGAATAGCTCAGGCAAGTAGACACCAGGGGCGTAACAAACAAAGCAGTCAGTCAAACTCTTGAGTGCTCTCATACGATCAGCTTCTCTCTTCAAGTTCTTTGGAGATGACTTCTCATTAACAGACTCAGCCTTCTTCTCACCATCTTCTTCCTCTGATTCGGAATCATAGTAGTCAGATGATAAAAGTCCTTCAAAGATATCGAGTGCTTCCTCTTGGATCTCTTTGGTTGGGTATTCATGGCAGAACTTTCCAAACGACACAATAGCATGTTTCTGGTACGCCTTGTTTCTTCTTTTTGCTTCAGTAATAACAACTTTTTGCACCTTAGAAAGGATGCCACCATGTGATTCAACGTAGTTCTTGGACTTCACAGTCAATGATACCAAAGCGGAAAGAACATCTTCTTTACCTGACCAAGATCTTCCCTGAGAGGCATTCAAAAGGACATCAAATAATCTCGAGACGTTGAATGAGGCATGTGATGTTCCATCAATAGCATCACAGGCAGTAGCGATACTCTTAGCAGCTGTTTGTCTCACAGAGAACTGAGATGAGCCCATACACTTCTCTGTCAACTCACAAATCTCATGCATGTATAGTCTGATAGCACCGTTACCAGAAGTGTTCTCGGACCATTCGTTCTCAAATGCCTTTGAAATCTCCTTGTTAGGATCATTTTTCGCAATAAATGCCACTGGGAGGAAAGCACTTGCCACAGAGGCAAATCTATCACCACTGTACTTGGCAACTGCTTCAGATGCAACACCAGCAACGATCTTTGTTCTGTCATCTTCCGAGTTGAAGTACATGTCACTGATCTTCTCAGCATACTTCACAGTAGCATCAACAGAACAAACACGACAAGCATAACCTGCAGCAGTAGCAAAAGAAGATGAAACAGTAGTGTTACGATCGTTCAACTGCAAGATACATGTGTTCAGCAATGATTCACCAAATGGTTTGACAACTTGTATATGTCTGATAACAAGCATCACAATCACTCTAGAAGCAGCAGCTTTAGATGGTAGACCAACAGACTTCTTGACTGTAGCCTGCAATCTGAAAACCACGTCTTCAATGATCTCATCATTGACCATGTCGATCAACTTCTCAAGTGCGTTCATCATTGGCGAGGAACCGATGCTTTGAATTCTCTTAGCATCAATATCATCACTGTTAAGCTTGTACTTATCAGCATTCAAAGTCAAGTAGTTGATGATCTGTGGTTCCAGAGTAGACATGAGTAAGATGAATTGCTCCAAAAGCTCACCAATGAAAGGTCTAATGGCCTTACCAGCTTTCTTAACCAACGTGAGAATTGTTTGTAAAGCAAAGTCACGAACATCATCAGCATCACTCAGAATACCCTTGTTACCCAACAAGAAAGGCAACAACTTGGTCAATGCATCATGCGCCTTGGTGGCAGAGGAACCGGACTCAACCTTGACACTGTTGACCAACATTTGAGACAATGTTCTTGTTAAACCACTTCCAGCCTTTCTGACACTGTCCTTAATATCGTCAATGGATCTGAATGCCATACTCCAAATCTCCTCCATCTGATCCTCATATTTTTCAGCGGGAAGAGTCTGAATCAAATCAGTCAAGGCAACAGTACTGGCTTCTCTTACTCTCCATTCCTTGTTACCCATACCAGTGAGCAACTCCTTCAAAATAGCCTTGTGATACTTCTCAACAGTCTTGGTGGTATCTGGAACGATACTACTCCAAATATCATTCATGGACTTGGAAACAGAAGTACTGGGATCAAATCTGTATCTGAACAACTTTGGAATCAATCTGTTCGACAAGGAAGTGTTCTCAAAGAGCATCTTATCAAGACTGGACTTAGACATGATTGAGCCCAAACCAAAGGCAATACCCTTTCTTGAAGACCATAGTGCAGAGTTTTTAGCCATAGACATGAACTTGTAGACCAAACTTGGATCACCAACCTCGGATGCCAAACTCAGAACATCCTTATATGTAGAGACAGATCCATCATGAGTCTTCAGAACACCAGGCTCAAACAACTCTGTATCATCCGAAACAGACCCAGCGGATAGCTTAGAGGTGGATGAGGATTCAGTGAAAGATCTCAAGAGATTCTTAACCAAAGTCTCCTTAAGATCATTGTCACCGAGCTCATAGATGATGCTGAGACCTCTTGAAGCGGCTTCTTGAACAAGTTCATCACGATCAGACAAGAATCTCATAAATGCCACATGGATGGTACCCGCATTGCTAGAAATTGCAGGAAGATGGGAGCAGTACTGAGCGAGAGACAAAAGCCAGATGCAACCAGCTTTTCTTAGAGCAGGTTTGGTGTTGGAGCAAGCTGCGAGAACCTTTGTAAGGACAAACTGGAGTCTGTTTTCTCTCGAAGCGACTTCAGGGCTGAGTGAATTATCCTGAATGTCAATGTGTTGTTGCAAGAACTTTGAATCCCAACCAGCAGCAATGACAGAGAAGGCTTCACCAGATGTGAATAGAACTTCAACTTGTTTAGTGTTGTGGGTGTCATAGAGAACAGACTCGAACTTTGTGAACTCTCCTTCGATACATTCCTCTTCTGACATTGACAGGAGTGCCCAAGACATCATAGCCTTCTCATCCAACTTCTTCTTCACCTTTGGTTCCATGATCTCGATAATCTCTTTCTTGCACTCTTCAATGAACTGACGACTGTGAAGAGGGCCAAAGCCACCAAACTTAGAAAGCTCACCAATAGCGGTAACAGCAACACCACTTAGCTTGATATCAGTAGACTTTAAAGAGTCAAGTAGAACTCCATAAAGCTTCTTAGTCTCATCCTCTGAAAGAATAACACGACGACGGAATAACAGCCTTGAGAACAAATATCCCAATACCAAAACATCAGAAGCGGTTATCACTCTACCAACAGTCTCTGAGAACAAGATTTGCTTGAAAATGCCCTTGACTTGATCATCAGAATAGGACGGATGACTTGCAATAATACCTATGGAATTAGCGGCATAATCAAGGATACCATCGTTGATGTTCTGCTGGTTCTCAATCAAAAGTGCGAGACCTCCAATAGCTTGAATTTGAGTCTGTATAGTGTGCTGTGGGGCAAAAGAGAGAAGCTTGATATAGATCTTACCAAAGACTGGCAAGGACTTTGTCGAAATACCCTTATCACTACCATTGGCGATGAGCTCTTGAGAAAGGATAGCAAGCAATGACTCAAGACCATCAGTCTTAGTAAGGTGCTTCTTGACGAGTGAAATGACGGTGGCATCATGCTCAATACTCTTATCAACTCTGGTCTCCCACTCTTGATCTTGTACCACAACAGTAGACTTCGTACCAATTGCCTCAGTAACAAGGACACGGAGTGTGAATTGAACAGCAGTAGCCATAGAATGATGAAGACTAGCGGTAGGATTGTTGGTAGCGTAATCAATCGCACTTCTCAACTCTCCAACAACAGCTTCAAACGACGGGGATGGGACAACGTTACCAACACCAAGAAGCTCAGTAGTTGATTTGAAGTCGGTAGTGTTTGATGACTGGTTAATGTTGAACCAGTAAGGATGGAGACCCTTGTTGGCTTCCTCAATGATGTCTGATCTGTTCTTGGTTGAGGTACCGAGAACGTTCAAGATTCTGGCTTCTGCATCATCGAACGGGAAGGTGGCATTCAGGTACTTGAGTGCAGTATGCTTAACAGCATGAAGTGCTTCGGCATCCATTGTATGTGTATCGTCATCTTGTATGTATTGCTTGATCAATGCTTTGAGCTTAGTCTTGGAAGAATCTGGAAGGGAGGTTAAGTGAACCATGATGGCACCAAGAGAAGCTTGAATAGTGGTTCTGACTTCTGGAATGTCACCAGCAAGGGAATCAAACAGGAATTCAATAAAGGAGAAGTCCATGATAAGCGAGGACTCTTTTTTCAAGATATCTCCCAAGGCCTCATACTGAAGGCGTCTGTGTTTCAAACTTGTGGAGAAATCAACACCACGGGAAACTTCGAACTTCGGCCAACCATCAGCATGCAAGTTGTTTCTGAGTTGAGAGGCCACTGTGACAGAGTATTCACTAGAATTGAGAGTCTCGCCTCCGTTCTTTGCGACCCATTGGATGAAAGAGATCGTCGCAGACTTGAGACGTGGGAATCGTGTAGCATTGAGACCAATAGATGTAATGATTGGAACCGATTTGTGCTTTGTGGCAACGATACTTCCGTTAAGAATCAGTAAGAAACGTTCTTGAACATTAGGCTTGACTGGTGATCTTGGGATTGACTTGTCACCGACATAGAGGTCGATGATGTGATTGATGGTCACTTCATCTTCATATGGAGTACTGAGCTTTCTTGAAAGACTGGCACAAGCGTTACCAACCTGGTCATTACCATCAACAGATCCAATTGCCAAAAGTGTTGTCAAGTTTTCATCACGGAAAAGTGGTATGAAAGCACATATTTCCTTCTTGACGATAGCCAAGTCATCGCCCTTATATGAGACACCCGCGTCATAGGTAAGGAAGCTCACGTCTGAAGCACTGAGACCAGGACACGTGTATCCCCTTGGGATGACACCATCGTTATCGAGAACCGGGTTCAAGAGGAATAACTGCTCGATCTTGCGCACGAGGAAAAGCTCATCTTTTTCAGATAATGCGACTTTAGTTCTGAGTGCCTTGAACTCGTCAGTACCACGATCCGGGGTACTCCAGTTCTTCGTACATTTGCACCACAAATGGAATAGTCGTGATGCAACATTGGACTTGTATGACGATATCTCCTTCGATAGGATCAATAGAAGCTCATGTTTCTCGTTATCAGACATGCGATCAATACCCTTCGACGCGAAGAGAAGAGAGTACAACTGAACGGTTGACGGATCAGCATCTTCTGGGATCTTTGGAGACTGGGCCTGTTCCACTAGCTTCAAAGTGGGCAATCTGACTGATCTTGCACCATTAAGTCTTGGGATGACCCCTTGAATGAATTTCAGAATCTTCTGGCGAACCGCTGTGTGTGGAGAGCCGAGCTTGAGAAGAAGAGGGCAGAGATAGAGATCCAATGCACCTTGAAACTTCTCATCCGACGAGGCGAGCGCTATACGCAGTTCAACCTTGTCGATCAAGGCCAATTCTTGTTCAGCCATGACGATTGAGTGTTTCCGTAGTGGAAGAGTTAGCTTTCTGTGTGTGGATTCTGAACGAGTTTGGAGGATGGAAAGTGGCGGTGGCAATTGTTAGTTTGTTGACAGTGGCGCGACCTGGATAATGCCGATCTGTGCCGCCGTCTCTATCTTCAACTACTTCTTTGATAACTATACGGCTCGTTAAAGCTGGCAAAGAAAGGTAAAGCTATTAAGAGTTCATTATCATCTCGTGAAATACATAAATGGCTCGTGGAGTACCAAACTCAAACACGAGCTCCATTCACAATACCATGTTTCGGGCAGTTGTAGCACTCACACTCATCTGGTGCACAACCACAGTCATGTCCATCTTCAGACATCATTAAATTATCAAATCTCATATCATTCTCCGTGAAGACTTCGTTTAGCTCACCATAATCAGCAACCTTAACACCATCAGAAATTCTCACACCATCAACAATTCCATGTTTGGCACAGTTCAAACAGGCACAAGAGTCGCTTGGACACATACACTCTGATTCAGTAAAGTTCGTCGAGTAAACACTCTTGAAATGAAGCATATCTTCCAATTTCACAGGTGGTGTTTGCTGACGGCCTTCAACGTTTGGTTGTTCGTCGGCGCCATTCTGTGATTCAGAACCTGGGGTTGATGCAGATGCACTTGTAGTCTCGATGAGAAGACCCAGTTCTTTGAGCTCAGCCTGTGTACGATGAATAAGACACGAAGGACAAGCACAGTCATCACCACAATTACACTCCATGGTGCATCCTTGTGTCATATACATGTCGAAACTGAGGATGCTGTTGGCTTCTCCTTGAAGTCTATCCGTATGTGTAGGTTGTGGGTGTGGAAGAACCGGGTGTTGATGCATGCCGTTTGGAAGAGTGTAATTGACACCATAGACTGGCAAGTTGAATGGATTTGAATTTGATGGTGCCAATTGTTGCCCTGATGATAGAGGGAACTCCATGTTCATGCCACCATTCATAGTACCATTGACTGAACCGTTGACAGATCCATTGAGTACTGCATGAACAGACCCATTCATACCATCGATAGGACGAGGCTGGATTGGCTGGAACAATGGAGGTTGTGTTGAGACTTCATTAACAACAACGGTCTTGAGCATGGTCATTCCAGGGAATCCCATAGAAGGCAGTGGTTTTGGTTGATTGGAGGAACAACAACTTGAACTTGGTTCATGTGAACGTTGTATTGATACAGGTTGTGTTCTGAAGGTGTTGAGGCCCTGCTCTTTGTATGGCCCAACAAAGTTTAAGTTTCCGTCCTTAACATCGACAAACTCCCTCTTGGAGGACTTCAGGAGAATAGTGCCTGAACTGCACCTGCAAGTAGCTGCTGTCTTTCCACAACATGCTGTTTTCTTGCTGACCTTCCCTAAAGACCTTGACTTTGAGCTGCAACAACTAATTCTTTTTGTTGGTTTTGTAACAGTGTCTGATATCAAAGAAGCCGTAGACGATGAATTCGAACTGCTTAGACTTGGATCAACCTTTGTTCCACAACATGACTTCTTCTCAGGTCTGGGCGAGAGTGTGGGTACCACATTGACAAGGTCAGACGGTACTTCTGTGTTCTTCTCCAATCCATTGTTGCGCTCTTGTGGATGACTAAGCTCGATGTGCTCGGTGACCGCTACTCGAGGGCCAGCATTTGCAGCAGGTCTCCCCCGAGCTCGAACAATGACCAGCGGACGTTTGGAGTGTTTACACGTTGAAGACCGATGCCCTCTTATGCATTGAATGCAGGAGAACTTCTCACCATCAACGATAATCATTGCGCTGACAGGAAAAATATTGCTTGGTGTAGACAATGGTGTGGGAGCGCTTTGTCCAAGGAACGTATGATGTAATGCGAAGAAACCGTGATGAGGTTGTTCCGGTAGTTATATGGAGACAAATTAGGAACTATACCGGATGGGGTTAGGTCCTATTTCGGAAATGAAGGTCGTGAGTAGTCTTTGATGACCGGTTGGTGTTAGTGCTGATCCATTTACAAGTTGTGTCAGTGATTATTTCCGTGAAGTCTTTTGATGATTGAGGTCTGAAGTGAGCAAATATTTCCCTGTTGATCCATTCGATCGCGCGTAAAGCAGAAGGTTACGGTCAACGGGGATTGAACCCCGGGCCAAGAGAGACTTCCGTGGTGCAGTGGCCAAGACACAAATTTGGCGCGCCTGTGCAGGGTCACATGACAACGGGAAAAAGCAGCTGAGTCAGCGTAAGAGCATATACGGCATAACTTCTTCACATGCGAGGATCATCAGGAAGGCATTCAACCGATCACTGTCGCAGCAGAGCATACAACCTCTGATTTACGTGACTAACGTCAATTTTCCAGTGCGGCCTTTGCAGCTTTTGCCCTTCGCCCAGACCCCTCCCCTTTTTTTCAATTTGACTCTGGCCCCCTGACACCACGCAGGCCGGCTGAATTAGAATAGGAGAACACCACTCTACATGTGAAAATTGTGAGAGCTCAATTCAGAGTCAGTTAGGGTTGGTGTCCCAGCAGATGCTGAGGACCAAAAGCCTGTTGGTGTCAGTGTGGCGGGCACTTTGGACTCTCTATCAAGTTCCGGAATTCGAATCTGCACCTCGCCTCGCAATTCGGAGTCAGTTGCCGCGCGCGGTTCCCAAAACGTTTGGGTATCTAGAGCGTAGAGTCATCTCCCCATTATCATCTCTCACTGTATAAGTACAATCGATATCTCGCCTACATCTCCCAGTTGTCTTGATACTATCTCGGTATTCACATCACTCCAATATGAGCAAGGAAGAGTATTCTGAGAAAGAGGAGCGTGTAGAGCCTCAGATCAAGACCTGGAAACTTCTTCAGAAGTATTCGGATAAGCTTGATTCTCTCGGTGTTGAACAGAGAGGTATCGAACGTATTCAGCCATGGGAGCGTGCCACAAACAAGTGGGAACAGTTCATTTCTGTTTCCATGTTCTGGCTCTCCGCTGCTGGTGGTTTGTCCACTATGTCCACTTTTGTCTTGTCTGCTGCTGTGTATGAGCTCGAGTTCAAGCAGGCCGCTCTATGTGGTATGGTTTCCCAACTTCTCGGTTGTGCAATTGCTGGATACTGTTCCAGTATGGGTGCACGTTCTGGTTGCAGACAGATGGTTACTGCTAGATATCTCTTCGGTTGGTGGTTTGTCAAGTTTGTCTCTATGATTGGTTGTGTTGGTGTTATGGGTTGGTCCGTTGTGAACTCTGTCCTTGGAGGACAGATGCTGGCTGCCATTTCCAATGGTAAGGTTCCTCTCTGGGTTGGTATCATTATTGTTGCCTTGCTCAGTTTCTTTGTTTCTATCTTTGGTATCAAGCATCTCCTCAAGGTTGAGAAGTACATCGCTGGTCCGGTGATTCTTGCCTTTTTGCTCATGTACATCTCAGCTTCCAACAAGTATCACCTTTT
The DNA here is from genome assembly GCA_030580135.1 of Petasospora easanensis. Taxonomy (NCBI): domain Eukaryota; kingdom Fungi; phylum Ascomycota; class Saccharomycetes; order Phaffomycetales; family Wickerhamomycetaceae; genus Petasospora; species Petasospora easanensis. The sequence goes on along the minus strand of JAKTSI010000064.1, from coordinate 18,033 downwards.
GACCACTTATTCTAACGCTGATGTTGACAGAATGACCATCAAGGGTAACTGGCTCTCTTTCTTCGGTCTTGGTTACGCCGTCACTGGTACCTGGGGTACTATCGCTGCTGACTACTACATCCTCTTCCCAGAGTCTACTCCATCTTGGCAGGTTGGTCTCCTTACCTTCTTTGGTATTGCAGTTCCATCTACCTTTGTTGGTGTTCTTGGTTTGATCATTAACACTCTTTCCATGGTTGATGATGGCTACTCTCAGGCTTATTCCGACCACGGCATGGGTGGTCTTCTTGACCAGGCTTATTCCCGTTGGGGTGGTTTCGGTAAATTCCTTACCGTTGTTCTTCTCTTGTCCCTTATTGCCAACAACATCATCAACACTTATTCTGGTGCCTTTGCCTTCCAGCTCTCCGGTGTTTGGCTTGCAAGAGTTCCAAGATGGGTTTGGGCCATCATTCTCACTGCCATCTATCTCGTTTGTGCTCTTGTCGGTCGTGACCACTTCAGTACTATCTTGGGTAACTTCCTTCCAATGATTGGATACTGGATTTCCATCTACTTTATCCTCTTGTTCGAAGAGAACATGATCTTCAGAAAGCACTTCTTGCACCTCTTCACCAAGGAGTTTGCCGACGAAGCCATGAACGATGACAATGGCAACATCCCAGTCAGTTTGAGAAGCAAGAAGCAGAACTACAACTGGGACGCTTGGAACAACTATAAGGTCCTCACACACGGTATCGCCGCTACATTGTCCTTCCTTGGTGGTGTCGCTGGTGCCGTTGTCGGTATGGCACAGGTGTACTACGTTGGTCCTGCTGCTGCTCACTTTGGTGACTGGGGTGGTGATTTGGGTATGTGGCTCAGTATGGGTATCTCTGGTATCATGTATCCAGTCCTGAGATATGCTGAGCTCAAGTATTTCGGTCGTTAATAGTTGCTGCATGATAGTTTTAAGCTGGATGTCCCGACGTTTGGATGTCCTATGCGGTTTATCATGGTTTTAATAGAGTTCAGTTCTTTCCAATAATATATGCTACTTGATTAAACATGATTCGCATGGCGTGTAATAGATATGTAATAAATAGCTGTGATAAATGACGAATAAATAATAAATAAAGCAATGTGTTTAAGGAATGACTAGCATTTCCAAAAACCACTGCAGGCAAATAAATAATCAAGACTCTTTGTCAGGAAATCATTAGATATCAGTTCTTGTTACAGATCTAACATCGAATGCTTCCTCACCGAAAAGTGAAGTCTTTTCTCCATATGGTTCACATGAAACTCTCTTGTTCTCCACTGGACCTGGCTTGGCCTTACCAGCCTTGACATCCTTCAAGACATTCACAATACTGTTACCATCAAGATCCTCAAAGTACAAGTTGTTAATCTCCGCAACAGGACCATTAGCACAAGCACCACTGCACTCAACCTCCTCTAAGGAGTAGTATCCATCAGCGTTGTTCTCAGAGACAAACTTCTTAGCAGCGTCATAAACATCATAACCACCACGGAGCATACATGGCAAGTTAGTACACACACCAACGTGACACTTACCAACTTTCTCTCTCTGGAACATGGTATAGAAGGATGCAACCTCGTAAACTCTCATTGGTGGGACTTCCAAGATTCTAGCAACTTCATTCATGACTGGCAAAGAGCAGTATCCATGCTGACGTTGACCCAAATCCAAGAGTGGCATAATAGCACCCTTCTTGTAGTTAGAAGGATATTTAGCGATGGTCTCCTCAACTTTCTTCATGGTCTCAGCATTGAATTCGAACTTGTCATCACGTGTGTTGCCAGGTGTATCTCTGTGAACTCCCATAATGTGGTGGTATCTGACAGGAGTGGAGACGGTGCGGGTGAGCAGCGCACGGGCTGGGAATGCACGGACGATGGGTCTAAAGAGCATTGTTGTGTAATGGGTGCGGAATGTGGAGTATATGCAAAAAAACAGCCAAACGCCCTAGTGTTATTTGTGTGTGTTTTCGTTCGGTTGATGTTGTTGATGTTGATGGCCCTCTCCCTTTTTTGCTTGTTGTGCGATTGGTGGTTCACTCGCCCCACACGATTCTCCCAGCTTTTTTCGCGAAAGAGAGCACGTGATAGGCACGTGACATGGATGCGCGCGCAACTCTGCTCTTTCCTTTTGTTGCTTGGGAGACACTTTAACCTTTACCGCGGGAGGTTTCATCGGGGTATATGTGTTTCAAAGCTTAATCGGCATCTGGATAATAAAAATTTGGGTGATCTAGAGTACAGAGTACAGAGATTGCTGGTCGTCAGGGCAATTGAGATTAAGCTTGGGGGGCGAGGCCCGGGATGAGCAGCGCTCTGAGCCTCTGACCATCGTTTGAGAGTCGCCGATCAATTATATAATTCTAGCCAAGGGAACTCTCCCCTCAAGAGATCGGTAAATGTAAAAAGCCCCATGTGTTAGACCTTAGTACTGTGTAGGCTGTGTATTAAGCCTGAATGCCCAGATAAGAGGTTGTGGATGTGCAAGGCTAAGGCGATGGCTGGGGCTAGAGCGCACAATCGGAGAGGAAGATCTCCGAATGTCGGCACGAAGGTGTATAGCAATCACCGTGCACCGATTAAGCACCACAGACGTTCTTCCGTAATTAACGTTTCTGGGTGAGAAGCTTATCGGTAGAAATTGAAGCTTGCCCTCGTTACGCCGGTTGTGTGGGGCTGGAATCCTTGTTTGGAAGCTAACTGAAGCGACGGCGCACCGCAACGCAGAGAGCCCCAGTTAAGGGAAGGCGCCGATTAGTGTTTATTGTCCACATGAACAGGTCCCATCACCATCGCAACTCCGCCAGAGTTTTCGAGGGATTGGGGAAAGTCGGCGCAGCTCTGGGGGGGAGGGACAGTGGCCACGGTATAGAGCTTGCGTGGATGTGCATTCATGAGCTACGTCTCTGTGCACTCGGAAGGAGAGCAATGGACCTCAAAGACGGGTTGCTGGTTGTACCATGATTCCTGGTCGATCCTGCCCACCCCAACATGCCGAAAGTATATAATACGGCTAGAGAGATCCAGTGTACTGGAGCGTGAGCCGATGGCAATGCTCTAGACCGCGCGCTGCCCCCGTATTGCGCAGGCCTAGGCCCCGCGATGGCCCTGCAATTCGCCCCCTTGGGCCCTGGATCTAGCTACAGCGGGCGGTGGACACGTCTGGCCGGCGGAGAAGGGTACACTCAGAAGCCAACAAAGCACCGCAAACTTGGATGGGTTCTCTGCTGGGTACACACAACACTCAGCAACCCATCTCCCGGTCCCTTGTACTGCCAGCAAATCTGGCGGAGAAACGTAAAACCGGCTGCCGAGCTGCACGCGAAGATTTTGGTAGAGGCGCCGCCAAAGGAACAGAAAGTTGCAACTCGCAACGGATCGAAAAGAAGCTTTCTGCATGTCCCACCCGGGCCCATATATATTCAAACAGCCCCTAACCCGCATATCTCTGACCACTGCACACACCACACACCACACACACACACTGCCACACACACTCGTCACAGGCGTACACGCTCCTTACTCTCCTTTGATATCACCTGTCATACACTCCCGCACTCTCTGCTGCACCCCGACAATACCCACTCCCACGTTCTAGAAGCGCCTCCACACACACTCTTCATACTCGCTGATCAACTGGCGCCACCCATATTCAAGCACTCCAAGATATGACTTCAGATGAACATCGTATCATTACGGATATAGAGGAGGCTTCGGCCTCACTTGTACCATCCGACAAGACAAGATTGAGAGAACTATTTGTAAATCTCAGAGCACAGGCAAGAGATCCACAGTTCCTTGCCTCTATCCACCAGACAGCATTGAACAGAATTGTTACAATCTTTATATCGTTGGATTCCACTGATGTTCGCTCTCAGCTGGATTGTTGTGCTGTTCTTGCAAACATCCTCTGTGTGAACACCAGCCTTCGTGCACATGAGGCTTCTTCAACCACTTTACAACCCGCTCTCCCCGTTCTTTACACAATGTTGGACCTTGTGGGAGAACGAAAGATCAACTCGGAGTCAGAGTATCAGGAGTTCATACCCATTTTCAGACTTTATTTCTTCCTTTCTCATATTCCTTCTCTCCTTCATCAGCTCCGTGACTCTGTTCTCAAGATCTCTGCTAAGCTCCTTAATTTCGTCACAATGAGCACACAGGATTCTCTGGCGTTGGATGCCATCATTATTGAGATTCTAAAGATCTTGTACACCATTGTCCACCAGGTTGAAGAGACTACTGGTATGGATTCTTCTTATGTTCTCAGTTGTAACAAGTTCAACATCATCTACGCTAAGCAAACCTCCACCACCAGCCAATATGATGAGATACTCCAGCTCTTCGGAAACGTTCTAATGGTGATATCTACTGATATCTCAAGAAACTACATGCTTAATAAGGTGTTATTTGCAAGCAATATTGTTTGTCTTATCAATAAGCACCTGGAACACAAGACATACACTGGAACAACGGCATCACCGGTTTCTTCTCTTTTGACACTTGATGTTCTGATGACTCTTGATTCTGGTGAAAGTGGGATTGAACAACTTGTGAGTGATTCCCTTAACTTGGATGAGTTACATGAATTGGTATCATCAGGCTCAGTGAAGGATCCACATCTGCCCATGGTTCTTCAAAACCTTGAACAGCGCATTGGTGGTTTCAAACCAGCATTGAACAAGGTATTACATGAAGCATCACAGTATAAGGCTGAGGCGGATGTGAAATCTGCTCCACCAAGATTCGAAGATTTGTCAGAACAAGAACAGGATGAAGAGATTTCCAAGATGAATGATCTGTTTGCTAGGATTGAAAAGAATGGTATTCTAAAGATACAAACAAAGTGAATCGTTATATCCCTCTGAAACTACAATTTCTGCACAGTGTATTCTATTTGATATAACAGATACTTCACTTTCGGGATGCTTCAATCGCTCTCTCGCTCTACTGGTTTAATGCTGCTACTCATGATTTCAACGACAACGTATACGCTTGACAGGGATATAGGTGACTTCGCCTGATCTCTTTTGGATATGGACAAATATTTTTTATTACCCGTGTGACTATATACAAGGCCAACAAAATGGATGTACTGATTAATAATATTATCACTTACTGTAGATAATCCCTATCACGGGCCTCTGCGAGCTTCGTCTAGCAACGCCTCATCAAGAAGAACATTACTCGTAGTGATTTTACCCCCTGTGCGCCAACGTACATCAGGGCTCTCATCCGCCGGGAAGCAGATACTTCCCGGAGCCTAGACTTAAAGCAACCTGAACTTGAACGATAGATGCCCTCCATAGTGCCCACTCCACCAAATCAGAGTTTTCAAGGGCAAAACAGATGAGCATCATCGCGGTTTGCTGGGCAAAGATCATACACCCGCATCACCTCGTGGAGCGCTCCTTGTGTGTGGGCGAGTCCTAGATCTGGACCACTCAGTGTTCTATTGCGTGCAGGCTAAGGTTTCGTTTGGACTGGATAAGGCGGGCTCGTGTAGTTACCGATATGTTGGCCGGCTATTACCGTCTACTTCCCCCAAAGCAATTTATTGAGTGCATAGAAGGCCACCAGCACAGATGCATTTAGAGTGTGAACGAACGGAAGAAACCGAGATCTTCATGTGTGTGTGCTACAGGCTAAAACGCAGCATCGGATGAACTCTTAATTCGTTAGTTTCTTTTTGTTGCCTATTAGGGAGGTAGGTCATATCCTGTTTAGGAATAGCCCGTCAACAGTCCGCTTATCGGGCTGGTGCGCATGGTGGGTATGCATCAATCATATATGTGCTTCAGGCGTCCCGCTTATGCGTCTGCGACCGTGAGCAACCAAGAGGTCCATGTACTTTGAGAGCTGGAGAGTCCAGGGTCGAGTTACTTCTTGGAGTTTAATGCAATCATAGGCAGTTGGAACGTGTCTTTCTTGGCAATGTTGGCATTTCCGAGGGAATCCCTGCTGCATTGGGAGATAATTGACAGGTACTGTACGCGCTTGAAGGTAGCCTTATGGAGATGCGATTGTGCAGCTGGGGCAATGCCAATCGGCAATTCACGGAGCAGGCATCATACATTCATATACGCGGAGTATTATTAACGGTATTATCTACAGTATGAACCTGTGGATGCCTGTGTGTTTGCTTGGTGTTGTTGCTAACAGTGGGATGTACTTGTGCTGTGACTTCAGTCAAGGTGGATGCTGTCGTTTCTCTTAGCTTAACAATGCCATGTCTCATATTCTTGGAGTTTCAGTGTTTGCTGAAGTAGAGAATACTTTGGTTCAAGCATACCTTAACTCTGAAGGGAACCTTCAACAAGAACAAAATGGTCTGACTTCAGATCTAGAGCTGTGATATAGGCTCTTCCCAAGATCTCTCTCTACAGCTACAGGTACGCTCGACGTAGCGCGCTTAACACCTCATTGACAGGTGAGAGGTGTGATCAAGAAGGGATCTAACCTAAGACTAGAGAAATCCATTCTATCTACAAACCTCCATATTAATACTTCGTTCTGCGGTGGTACCTTGATGAGCTGTTCTTCTATCTTCTGGTATCTCTTGGCTGGTGTTGGTGTGCCTGGAAGCTAGTCACGTTCCTGTGTACTAGGGAGAATGTCATTCAAAACAAACTGTACATCCCGATTTAAGGAATTACCACCAATAACTCCAACCATGGACGGAGTGTTTGAATCCCACCCTCCAACCCCCCCCCTCCCCAGATATAAAGAGACACCTACATAGCCTCCACCCAACTGACACATCCTCAAACAAGAAAGGTTACTGAGCCCTGCAACACCCGCGAAAAAAGGCCGAAAGGCGAAGATGTCCGGGTGTGAGGGGGAGGGATTTTTGGGGTGTCCAGGGGTGTGGCGTATTGGCACCCGGGCGGATTTGCAGCAGAAGCCCCACAAGAGGGAAAGCTGTGTGTGTGGGAGGAATACACCACGAGACACCGTAGAGGCGCCCAATCAGAGAGCACCAAAGGACAAAAGGTCCTAATAGGGCACACACCGGAGAAGTCGCACTATCTGACCAACAAGCCGGACGTGATTGGTCAGTCGCGAATTTGTCACGCTCGGGCATCTGGCCGGAACAGGTAGTCAGCGAAAAAAAAAAGGAAGTTCGCGATGAATCATCGTTGCCAAAAGAAAAAGAATTGTTTCTGACTCCAGATCTTCTCTTTCTCTACCCCAACACCACCCTTCACACCTCAATCACACACAGAATGCCTGCCTCCGTCCAGAATCCAAAGACTCTGTACGACAAGGTCTTTGAGGACCATATCGTCCACCGTGATGACTCCGGTTCTTACCTCCTCTACATTGACAGACACCTTGTCCACGAGGTTACTTCTCCACAGGCCTTCGAAGGTCTCAAGAACGCTGGTAGAAAAGTTAGAAGAACAGACTGTACTCTTGCCACTGTTGACCACAACATTCCAACTGACTCCCGTGCTGACTTCAAGTCCACCGCCACTTTTATTAAGCAGCAAGACTCCCGTCTCCAGGTTGAAACTCTTGAGCAGAACGTGAAAGATTTCGACGTCACTTTCTTCGGTATGACTGATGACAGACAAGGTATTGTCCACATTGTCGGCCCAGAACAGGGTTTCACTCTCCCAGGTACCACCGTCGTTTGTGGTGACTCCCACACTTCCACTCACGGTGCCTTTGGTTCCCTTGCCTTTGGTATTGGTACCTCCGAGGTCGAGCACGTCCTCGCCACACAGACAATTATTCAGGCCAAGTCAAAGAACATGAGAATCTTCATTGACGGTGACCTCATGCCAGGTATCACATCCAAGGATCTTGTTCTCCACGTCATTGGTGTTATTGGTACTGCCGGTGGTACCGGTTGTGTTATCGAGTTTGCCGGTAAGGCCATTGAGAACTTGTCCATGGAAGCTAGAATGTCCATTTGTAACATGGCTATCGAGGCTGGTGCTCGTGCCGGTATGATCAAGCCAGATCAGACTACTTTCGACTACGTTAAGGGTCGTCCATTGGCACCAAAGGGTGCTGAATGGGAGAAGGCTGTTGCTTACTGGAAGACTCTCAACACCGATGAAGGTGCTCACTTTGACTACGACATTACTATTAAGTCTACTGATATTATTCCAACTATTACATGGGGTACCTCTCCACAGGATGCCCTTCCAATTACAGGTGCCGTTCCAGACCCAACAAAGGTCGACGACCCAATCAAGAAGTCCGGTATGGAGAGAGCCCTTAAGTACATGGGTCTCACACCGAACATCCCACTTCAGGACCTTAAGGTTGACAAGGTCTTCATTGGTTCTTGTACCAACGCCCGTATTGAGGATCTTAGAGCTGCTGCCCGTGTTGTCAAGGGTAAGAAGAAACATGCTAACGTTAAGCGTTGTCTTGTTGTCCCAGGTTCTGGTCTTGTGAAGAAGCAGGCTGAGAAGGAGGGTCTGGATAAGATCTTCCGTGCTGCTAACTTTGAGTGGAGAGAAGCCGGTTGTTCCATGTGTCTTGGTATGAACCCAGATATTCTTGACCCAGAAGAGCGTTGTGCTTCCACATCTAACAGAAACTTCGAGGGTCGTCAGGGTGCCCTTTCAAGAACACATTTGATGTCTCCAGCAATGGCTGCTGCTGCCGGTATTGAAGGTCACTTTGTTGATATCAGAAACTACCAGTACACTGACCCAGATGCTCCAAAGATCACTCTTGAGCAGGAGATGGCTGACAGAGCTCTTCAATTCGCCGTTTATGAGCACGAGAAGAGACCACTTGATGAGGGCGAGACTTCCCAGGAGGAGGCTGATGATGAACTCAGAGATATCCCACATGATGACCACACCCTCCATGAGACTCCTTCCAAGGACGCCAAGGCACCAGCTGCCCCACCATCAAATGCCTTCCTTACCCTCACATCCATCACCGCTCCACTTGACAGAGCCAACGTTGACACAGATGCCATTATTCCAAAGCAGTTCTTGAAGACCATTAAGAGAACTGGTCTTAAGGCTGGTCTCTTCTACGAGTCCCGTTTCGTGAAGGGTCCAGATGGTAACGACGTTGAGACTGATTTCGTCTTGAACGTTGAGCCATACAGAGCCGCAGAGATCTTGCTTGTCACTGGTGACAACTTTGGTTGTGGTTCCTCTAGAGAACACGCCCCATGGGCTCTTAAGGACTTTGGTATTAAGTCCATCATTGCTCCATCCTTCGGTGATATCTTCTACAACAACTCCTTCAAGAACTTCTTGCTTCCAATCAGACTTCCTCAGGAGGTTATCCTTGAGAAGCTCTATCCATTTGCCAAGGCTGGTGAGAAACTCACCATTGACTTGCCAAACCAGCAGATTCTTGGTCCAGAGGGTCAGGTCCTCATTGAGCACTTTGAGGTTGAGTCCTTCAGAAAGCACTGTCTTGTCAACGGTCTTGATGATATTGGTTTGACCATGCAGAAGGAGGAGTTTATCCTCAAGTATGAGGCTATGAGAAGGGACAGATTCTCCTTCCTTGAAGGTGGTTCCAAGTTGGTGAAACCAGTGGTGGGTACCAAAAAGTCCAAGTTTGGAGTCAGAGCCCAGGAATGGTAAACGCCCAAGCTTTTTCGCACCTTTAAAATCACTGAAGTGATCTCATAATACAAAGACGCATTTTATTTATTGGGGGAAGTCAAAGGGCTTGCATGTTTCTTTTTTCTTTTGGATTTGCTCTCGAGTTAGTTTTTTGGTTTACGCACATGCATTTGAAATGGTGTACAACGGTTATCGATCTGGAATGATATGATTGTACGAATATTGAAATTATCTTACTGTAGAATCGTTCATGGTCTATCACATTAATCATAACTCAATATATAGTCCGGAATCATTGCACGAAGTTCTTGATGATGAGATCGGTGTTCGAGTCGTTGTTCTGGATCGTGAACCCGTTCTCATTCGCAAGATGGAGTAAACAGATGAAACAGAAACTGGTAGAAAGATCCTTCTTAGTGTTTGGATCATACTTGGAACTCAATCCGTCAACAACTTCACTGAACTTCAGAACTTCTCTCTGTTGGACAACGCTCGCTGGTGCCGATTGATGAAGGGTTGACTTTCGGGAAGAACGCTCTTCCTTCAATGTCTCCCATAAGTTATCCTTCAAGACTTTGATGTCAACTTTCTTAGAAACACGTGAGTAGTTCAATGGCAATTGACTACCATGGCTCTTTGAAAGAAGTTGCGAGCTTGGAAGTTGTTGAGAAATAGGAACACGGTCTTCGTCCTCATCATAACCCATGTCATCGTAACCTCCATCGTTATTGTCATAATCATTGAAAAAGTCTGCATTGTTCAGAGCTGGGATACCTGGTTGTTCAGGTTCTTGTGCATATAACGATTCGTTGATCACTTCATCGAGATCTGTAGTCTTGTTCTTGTTGAATCTTCCATTAATGAGCTTGTCCTTTGTGAATAGTGTGATGAAGGACTTCGTAGTGAAATGACGATCGTCCGGTAACAGATTGAGTTCTTTACTCTTCCACTCTGCTTTTGGAAGATTGATGGCCTTGTCAGTTCCCTTTTGGAAGATTGCTTCTTGATCTGGGAAGTTGTCATCTGAAAGGAAATCGATAACGAGTCGTTCTTTTGGCTTCCGCGTTGGTTTCGTATTCTCCGGAGAAGCACGTTCTTCTGTGTTCTGTGTAACATCGGCATTTGATTGAATCTTATGAGTTCTTTTGAGCCTCGTAATCTTCCAGTGTTCTGGACCTGCCCAGTTCTTCTTTTGGTTCTCATCAAAGTATGCAAGCAAGTCTTCATCTGGGATATTCGTGACGTTTGCAAGTGTATCCTCCTCCTCATTATCATTTGCATGGGCATCAGCATACGACTTATCATCACCAAACAACATACGCATTGTAACACCATAATCATCAGCTTCATCGTCAAGTTCGTCAAAGAAGATGGATGTCTTGTTTCCTTGGAGTCTAGAGACACTATTGTTCTGTGCTTCTCCATCGACGCGGTCAAGATCTTCTTGATACCCCTCACCATCATATCGATCATAGTCTCCACCATCATTGCCAACAGAAACATCAAATCCTTGGTAAGTTGTCTCATAGTTTCCATTCAAACTGTAGTCATATGTCTGCGTTGGGATGACCATATTCTCAAGACCCTTGAGCAAATCGGCAGATCGGCTCTTCTGGTCAACAACAGCACGGAGTTCAGCTATAGATGGACATACCATGATCTGAGTTGACATCATATCTGCCAAGAATCTCTTACCCAAGTCCATGATGTGGGGATGCAGCATCTCATCTGTCTGTGTGCCAAACGATTCTTCAGGTTGGTCAATATCCATCTGAGCAAAACTTGTTTCAAATTCACCCAAGTCTTCCTGTTCTTGCTCTTCTCTAGCAAGCTCTGCTGATTCAGTAGTATCAAACACGATTCTCCCTACATGGTCAACACTCAACATGTTCAACAATAAACTTCGAGCACCACCTTCATCAAAGTCTGCAAGTGCCTTCTTGAACAAGGGATCCACATAGAGCTCAGTATCCATCTGTTTCAACTGAATAGTCTTGAACTCAACTATTGTGTCTTTCTTCGTGTGTGCTTTAGACTTCTTTGGACGTTGTGGTGCATCTGGGTCCATCTCATCGAGCTCATCTTCATCATCGGAGTGGGCTTCGGCGGATTCTTTGTCTCGTCTCGTAGCCAAACCGCTGATTAATCTTCCTGTTTCTGTGGCGGCTGAGTCAACTCTGGAGGAATAGATCTTAACACAACCATCGAGTGTGGCGGAAGCTTTTTGAAAGTTGATACCATCTCCATCACGTAAAACTGATAAGTCATAAAAGTAGTCAATCAAGGCCATCTCCCACGAGTTCGACGTGTTGATTTTCTATAAAAAAGAATAGTTAGCATATACCGATTGACACAATAATAGAATAAAACAAACATACGTTATCCGTAGCCATACGAATCCATTTCTCAAAGTCCTCGGAGTTGTTCGTGTAACCCTCTTGACGAGGAGGTGATGTGGGGACAACCATATCTGTACAGTGTCAGGTTTGCTATTGATACGCTTGATTACCTGACTCTCTTAACCTGCGAAAGAGACTGGATCTCAAACTGGACAATTGAACGCGTGGGTTCCTTAGAAGTCAGGTACACTTTATTCGCTTCCCTTTGTTGTTTACTTTTTTCTCATCCACGAAAAGTAAACAAAAACAATTCAGACGTGCGCGAACCGATAGATTGAGATTATGTAATCAATTTGTCTCTCGAAAGGGCGTAACCATGGTAACCGGGCTGAAGGCGTGCTTGCTCCATACCCATTGGAACCGTTGCTCTCTTTAAATTGGTCATATTGTAAAGGGTTTTCATTGATTTGAGGTCTATGAATGCTGATACAGATCCACACAATTGTATAGTTTAACTTAAGAGATTATTTGCACTCAAATTCCCCGGGTCACTGGAGATACGGGTCCGGAAAGAACCGTTAGGGGTATGGAGAATAGCGCCACCGGTCCCGGAGCATCAACTCTGCGGGGGCGAGCGTAGCAAACTCTTCCGATATATAAAGTGCCGATCCGCATCTTCCTTCTAGAAGCTACGTAGACAATTCAAGAGATCCATATCAACTTTGTCAATCTATCATGGTCCGTACTATTCAACTCCCAGATCTCCCTGCAGTTCCAACCACTGTTGGCCTCGCACATTTCGCTGCGCCTGCCCTTTCAACCGCCATCTTCGTTCAGGGGCTAGCTTCTTGGTATACACTTCCTACTCTTTTGCACAAGAATACCAATGACTCCGCTGTGCAAGAATGGGCAAAGAAGTATGTGGCTACAGGCAGTAAGGCCGAGCTTGGTGCTATCGTCGGCACGATCGTTGCTGGTATCGCCAGTGCTGCACAGTTACCCCTTGGTTCGTTTGCAAGATTCTACTTCATTGTCGGATCCTTGAGTACATCTGTGTACTTGCTCTTCACACCTTTCTTCAGATACAAAATGAAGCAGATTGCCGAATCGTCATCAGAGACTCCACCTAAGAAATCCGTCAAGATCATGATGGGAGTGCATTTGTTGAGTAGCGTGTTTGCCCTTGGTGGTGTTGGCTCGTTCTGGTATGGTTTGTACAATGCCACTAATGGTCTGTGATTCCAACCGAGTTAAGAATCCATTCACTTGCTTTATGAACATCAGATTGTGACACTTATTTATTGCGCATCCGAGACGCATGCATAACGGAGCATTGTGTCATACTCGATAAGGATACCTTAAGCTGGGCGCCTCTAAGAATCAAAAGGAACGTGTCAGAAAGATATGAGATGTATATACTCCATACTTCACTAATCCCACATCATGAACCCCCTAAATCCTAAATAGTTGCGTTAAAACTGTTGACCTTGTTCCAACCTTGTGCCTCGCCACAGCCACCGGAGTTAGACTGGAACGACCCGAAAGCCGGCTCCCTTATTGCCGCCCGCAGACAACATGTGAACAGTTAAAACCCTGACGATTTGCCACCTTTACACAACTGATGATCAAGATCCAAATCATCTCTCAAACAAGAATATAGAGATGACAGCAGTTGAGCAAACAGCACCTGAGTACGGGTACCTTGACTCGTTCAAACATTGGTGGTCCAAGAACAATCTTAAGCAGAGCGAAGAGGAGATTTTGAGATGGCTTCCCTTCTATCCTGAATCTGATGGAAAGCGCATCGCACATACTTTGAACGTTCCTATTGATAAGAAGAACTACATCCATGAATTTAATGTGAAAAACACCGAGGAAACAGCAAGCGAAGATGAAAAGCATGTTGTTCTCATCCACGGGTACGGAGCGGCATTAGGACTCTTCATCACAAACTTTGAGAGCTTGACAGAGAAGCCAGGGGTTAATCTACATGCTCTTGACCTCCTCGGATACGGATTATCATCCCGCCCGAAACTTCCAAAGTTCCATGGGAATACACTTGAAGATGTTGAGAAAGTTGAAGGATTCTTCATTGATTCGATCGAAGAGTGGCGTAAGTCCAGAAAGATCGAGAGATTCCACCTCATCGGCCACTCTATGGGCGGTTACTTCAGTACAGCATATGCATTGAAGTATCCTGAACATGTTGATAAACTTGTTCTAGTGAGTCCTGTTGGCGTTGAAAGAAGTCAGTTTGATTTGTCGAATCCTCATCCTCCAACAAGTCATCAAGTCGCTGGTCCTGATATCGAAGAAGAAGTCGGCCTAAGTCGTCAAAAGACAGACGAGCCAGTGAAAACCAAGTTTACAAGTTCATTACACACACCAAATGAAGATGGATACGTTGACAGAGTGCCAAATCTACCAAGATACATTGGATACATGTGGGATCATAACATGTCCCCATTCTCAATCATCCGCTTCATTGGTCCTCTAGGACCAAATCTTACAAAAAGATGGGCATTCCGAAGATTCTCATCTATTGAGGATGATGATCGGTTGATTTCGATGCACAGATACTGTTACCAAACCTTTGTTGCAAAGGCATCAGGCGAGTATGCATTGACGAGAATTCTCGCACCTGGTGCACTTGCCAGATACCCACTTTTGAGTCGTGTTCCTGGAGTTTTGAAGCCGGAATCTCTGTGGATGTATGGAGACTCTGATTGGATGAGTAAAGAGGCTGGAGAATGTATCGTGAATAAGATCAACCAGTCTAGTGCGGGAGGTAAGGCAAAGTACTCAGTGGTTAGCAGCGCTGGGCATCATATCTACTTAGATAACCCTGTGGACTTTAAACAAGATGTATATAAGTTCTTCGGGTGGTGATATGATTGTACATAGTGGTAATATATTTATAGAGAATACTTGCTTGAATTCCTCTTGTTAGTAGGGGTTTAATGGCCAAAGTCTTGGGGAGCGTCAGGGCTCGTGATGAGCCCCCCTTGCTCAGCCCGGTGTACATACTTTGCCGCATCTGGGGTCAAAGTTGCCGAGTAGTGTGCCAGGGGGTAGACAGCAGTTTAGACACAACTCACAGGCACAAACACCAGGGTTCGGAACAAGAGGGAAATTTACGAACTATCACGCGATTAATTAGCAACATAGCAAACAACACAATCGATTGTTCGAGACGGAAGCTGGCGGAAGGCAGCGCGTTCGCGTTCTTACATCATGCTTCCGGATTGGGAAGGTGCATCTGAAATCAGTCCAGAAATTTCAGGATGAGAATTCGAATTTTCATTGTTCTTTAATTCATTGAATAAAAGGACAGAAAGGGGAGGGAATACTTCCACGGGCTGCTATTCCTCTTCATTCCATCTCCAGTCGCTGCCATCGTGGGTTCCCGAGCAGTCACGAGCGTCACAGTCTCAGCCCAACCGCTGTCCACACGGAGCGACGCGTTCGAATAAACTCTACCTAATCGCCCTCAATCAGAAAGTTTTGCACACACTAAACTACCACACGCACACAACAAAGATACACAACACACACCCGCAGGCATGCTTGAGCCCTCGATCCGTCTTCGACAGGCGGTAACGGAGGGAAACCTGCTCGTCGTCAAGCGCCTTCTTAAGCGGTTCCCGGACCTCCTTGAGAACGTGGACCCCGCCAACGGATGGTCGTCCCTTCACTACGCCGCCTATCACGGGCGCTATCTCGTCTGTGTACACCTCATATCACTAGGACACGATAAGTCTGAGGTTCTTCACACTTTCAAGAGAAACACAAGCGTGCATTTGGCACTTATGAATGGCCATGAGCAGACGACCCACCTCCTTCTTCAACACTTCCCCCTTCTGATCAATGCACACGGCGAACAGGGTCAAACGCCAATCCATGTGAGCAGCATCTGTGATTTCTTCAAATGTATTGAGATGCTTCTTGGGTTAGGCGCTGATATCAACTCTCTTGATGATGATGGGAACAATGCATTGCACGTTGCTATGAAGTATGGGGCACTCCGCACTATCCGACTCCTTCTCCAACACAATATTGATACCACGCATAAGAACAAGAACGGATTGACACCACTAGATGTTGCTGCCAGTTTCCAAGTTGAAAAGCATTATGCCGCTGTGCTTTCTGATTCTGCATCCAGTACAGACCTTGAAGATATGAGTTCACTGGCTATTGGCTCCGCAGCCATGAAGGAGTCCACATCCTTTGGAGATATCCAATCCCAAACACTAAATCTATCCCAGACCAGATCACATTCGAATTCACTACCACCACTTCCTTCAGTTACAACAGCACGCAGGGCGTCAAATGCATCTTCGACGAGATCCCCTGTACCAAGAAGCGCAATCTCCCTGGGGTTCACAGGAAGCAATTCCAATTCATACATATATTCACCTGCACAATCTACAGGAAGTGCCATGGCTTCCCCTCTTTCATTGACAATCAAGCCTCCAACCATGGGTATTTCCTCATCACCAGTCTTGTATTCTCCAACGGGGAACGGACTCATCCCGGCGATAAGAGAAGAACAACCTCAATCATCGTCACTTCTTCATTCACATTCTCTCACGTCATTCCCATCAATGTCCTCACTGAGCTCAGGGAAGAACACGCCCGTGGAAAGTCGTACTCGTGCGTCTTCCAATACGGCAAGCACAGGGGTCAACTTCACGCCTCTTCATAAATCTCGTTCGAATTCACACGGGTCAAGAAACACACAACAACCGCATTCATTATCATCTGCTACTTCACAACATTCACGCAATGTTCAACCTGGACGGATCTCACCTGCTGATTCTTCACTTTCTCTTTCAAGATCACCTTCTGAAGAGAGTGATTCGATCAAGAGTAATAAGACTACAGGGGTTATGAGTACTTTTGCAGAGGGGAGTTCAGATATCAGACAGAAGTTCACTGAGAAGTTCGAAACTGCTACGAGTTATGGAAGACGTAGTAGTGGAAGTATTTTGAACATCCCAATTGCCAGTTTGAGCAGAGCTAGAAAAGAGTGAAGAGAGAAGAGAGATTGATGTGGGTTTCTTTACAGCTATGGATATTTTTTTTGTTACAACTTTTGCAGTGATGATTGATTCTTTTATTGGGTATTTACGACAGTTTTATGGCTTTTTTGGGTATTGCTTTCTTCATTTTTTTCTCTTGGTGTATTGGTTTATCGCCTTTCTCTATGTTTTATGACTTGTTGTGTTTTTATTTGGTTTTACAACAGTGCTCAATTGGGTAATTGAGCCTGTGCTTTTACAATCCTGTCGCAGACAGATGAACTTGGGTGTTATGTTAGCTTTGATGAGAGGCTTTGGGACGTGTATGGCCGTTATCGTACGGTTGACTCCGGACCACCCCCTCTCGTTTGAATAAACATGGTATATGAATTATGGATCTCAACACGAGTCATCTAGAACGAGCCTAGCTGTAGATGTCCGGGGTACCAATGCACACGGGAGACACTATCCCACCAATTGGATAAATGTACAGATGATCTAAAGGCCGGGACCAGAGCGGAGGAGCGCCCCACAGCCGCGTTCGTTGGAGAAGAGCAGATGAAACCTGATCCAAAGTATCCTAATCCAGTAAGATTCCCGTCCAACGCGGATCTCCAATCTCCATTGACCAAATAACACCCTCTGCCCAGTGAAGTGGGGTGCGTCGAGGCGGGAAAGGGTCTGGCCAATTAAAGATGCAGTGTTAGCTGTACAGGAAGGGAGGGTTCCCCCGATAATCTGTGGGAAATCGACAAGGACTCAGGGTATTGGGTGATTCCACGATGTGACTCTGTGGGGACATGAGACATTTCTGGGGATCGACGTACATGCAACCTGTGGAGAAGTTCTGAAGCTGGAATAGATGACCAGTTGTAAAAGTGTTGAACATACACATATACCCAAACTGTACGGAAATATGAAAAAAAAAAAATAACATCAGGGGACGGCGCTTAGATCTAACCGTAATTTGTAAACCATAGCCTCCGGCAACCAACTGTGAATTCTAACCTTCGGAACCCTGGTTCTTCCGGGATAATTGGCACGGAGTAACCTAAACACCCAATTGAGACACCTCCGCCAGGGCCCAGGGGGCCAGGG
>JAKTSI010000063.1:0-68595 GCA_030580135.1 Petasospora easanensis | reverse complement strand
TGAAGGAATGAATCAATGACTTTATCACCCAATTGTCTGGCAATTTCAGGTGGGATCTTCTTGTTCACATTCAACTCAAGCATCTTGGACATTGATAATCCATTAACAGGCCGTAAGTGCGATCAGTAGTCAGTGACTCAACTTCAACGGCGAAAACTGCTTCGATTGATGTGGAGAGAGATGGGGAGTTGATAGCATGTGCCAAGCTCACAAGAACCGCGATGAGGATGATAGAGATAGGAGGCTCCGGGGCCAGACAACCAATGAGCGTGACTCAAGTCTCACCAAGTCTCACTCACCGGCGATTATGAGGCACCAACAAAGGCTTGCGATTTGATCAGCATTTCTGCAATTGAGGCAACAAAAGCGTATCGGCCTTCGATAACCTTGGTTAGCCGTCAGTTCCCGTTATCTGGCGGGTGAGTCTCCAAACGGCAATTGGCATCGCTAGAATAATTTTCGCGAAATGGCCGTCGATGTATAAAAACCCCAGCGGCTGCCCAGTGCCCACATGAACAAAAACTACTTGATCTACACACACATATTCATACAACAATGGTTGCTGCTGCCAAGGACATTTCCCACCTCTTCTCTGAGGAAGCCAAGTCGAGAAACCCATCCGCCTTGAAGGTCGCCTTCAAGTACTTTGCTGACCCTAACATCGTCTTCCTCGGTGGTGGTCTTCCATTGTCTGACTACTTCCCATGGAACAAGATCACTGCTGAGTCCCCAGCTGCTCCATTTGCCAACGGTATTGGGGCTGTTCCACAGACCGCCGAAGAAAAGGTTACTGTCGAGCTCGTCAAGGGCGCCGCCGACGTGACTCACCCAGCCGATGTTCCACTCTCTAGAGGTTTACAGTACGGCTCATCTGAGGGTCAGGCCGAGCTTCTTGCCTTCCTTAAGGAGCACACCAAGATTATCCACAAGGTTCCATACGATGACTGGTCCATTGTTGCCAGTGTCGGTAACACACAGTCCTGGGATGCTATCCTCAGAACTTTCTGTAACAGGGGTGAGACCATCCTTGTTGAGGACCACACTTTCTCTTCTGCCCTTGAGACAGTTCGTGCTTTGGGAATCACCACTTTCCCAGTGCCAATGGATGACTTTGGTATTATTCCAGAGAAGCTTGACACCCTCCTTGACTCCTGGGTTGGTCAGAAGCCAAAGCTCTTGTACACCATTCCAACTGGTCAGAACCCAACTGGTTCTTCCTTGAGTGCCGAGAGAAGAAAGGCAATCTACAAGATCTCTCAGAAGCACGACTTTGTCATCATTGAGGATGAGCCATACTACTTCTTGCAGATGGATCCATACACATCTGATGTTTCCGCCAGATCTAAGGAGGGTATCCAGTCTCACCAGCAGTTCCTTGACGCTCTTGTCGACTCCTTTATCTCCATCGATACTGAGGGTCGTGTTATCAGATTGGACTCCTTCTCCAAGGTCCTTGCTCCAGGTTCCCGTTTCGGTTGGATTGTTGCTCAGGAGGCTGTGATTGAGAGACTTCTCAGACTTCACGAGGTCACTATCCAGGCTCCATCTGGTTTCACACAGGCTCTCGTCAACGGTCTTCTTCAGAGATGGGGACAGGAGGGTTACATTGACTGGTTGGTTGGCTTGCGTTCTGAGTACACACACAAGCGTGATGTTGCTATTGACGCTATTGCTAAGTACTTCCCAGAAGAGATTTCTCACTACACCCCACCTGTTGCTGGTATGTTCTTCACTGTGCAGTTTGATGCCGCCAAGCACCCAAAGTTCGCTACTGAGTTTGGCTCTGACCCATTGAAGGTCGAGACTGCCTTGTACGAGCGTGGTTTGAAGGAGGGTTGTCTCATGATTCCAGGTTCTTGGTTCAAGGCTTCTGGCCAGACCAACCCACCACAGGTTTCTGAGGCTGCTACTGAGAGCACCACAATCTTCTTCAGAGGTACTTATGCTGCTGTGCCACTCGACAAGTTGGTTGTTGGTTTGGAGAAGTTCGGTCACGCTGTTTCTAAGGAGTTTGGCCTTGTTTCCAAGTAAATAACAAAATAAGATGGAAGAAGGAATTCTGGTAATGACAAACCCACATGGCCCCCCTGGATACTCTTCAGTTCGTATATAAATAAGGAGCGTGCTTCTCTATAATGCTCACTTCTATATGACTTCAAGTTTTCTTTCATTAGGATTAGACAACATTACAAATTAGCCAACTCTTCCTCTTCCTCACGAGTCAGCATTGGAACATCACCATCATTATCAGCTTGAACCTCATGGATTCTATCTCTCTGCGCCCTTTGTTCATTTTGGAAGGACTGCAATTGTGCCAGATCCCAGATGGAAACACCTTCTTGATCCTTTGGATCAGTAGGCTGAGCCATTGTTCTCAAGAACTGCTTAGCATTAGCAATAGCCATATCCGTAGACAAGTTCGTGTCGGCATCACTTAAACCTTGAGCAATCCATTTCGGCAACTGCCCTTTCTTTCTTGCAAAACGACGATCAGCCAACACCATGACACCGTAATCATCCTTACCTCTTAAGACTCTTCCCAAACATTGGGCAGCATGTCTCATAGCGTCGAACGATAAGAAGTCATTCTCACGGATTTGGAAATGATCTCTGAGGAACTCCAAACGAGCCTTAAGGATTCTTGACTCTGTGTATTGGAATGGAATACCAATCATCAGGACAGTTCGACCATATTGATGATCAAAATCGATACCTTCGGAGACCTTACCACGAGCAACAGAGAGCAACACTGCACCTCTACCATTTGAACATGCTGTTCTGTACGTTTCCAAAGCCAGAGCTGTCTCTTGAGCATCTGGAGTCTCAACAAGAATAAGTTTGTACTTCCAGACTTCATCCAGAATACCCATGTTTTGCCACATGGAAATAATACTCTCCATATAAAGATAAGAGGGGAAGAAGACAACCATACCATCTGGTGTAATCTTGGAGAATTCAATGAGCAAAGAACCATAGTTTCTCACAATACTTGGATCGTTTCTTATTTCAAATCTTGACGAAATGGCAACTTGATCTGAACCTTTAGTAACGATCATTGGCAAGAATGTCTTCTTTGCAAGTGTCATTGTGTAGGATTCTTGAATCACAGTGGAGAAGTTGAGCATACGTGGATACATATCCAATGGAGAGATGGTACCTGATGTGATGATAACGGCATGGAACTTATCAAATATAGGCTTGATAGCAATAGAAGCATCCAAGCATGTGAATCTCAGAATTGGATTTGGAACAGTGGCATTTTCAGTTTCGTAAGGCTCAAGGATCAGTTGGAAACCTTGTTCGTATGTGGAGACAAGCGTGGCGAATGTGGCCACGTCTTTCAGTGCAGCATATTCTTCGACATCTGTGATCTCCAGTGTTCTCACAAGCAGGGATAGTCGCTCAGAGCAGAACCGTAGGGGTTTCCTTTCAATGAACGTTAGTTGTTTCAAATGCTGTAGGAATGACGTTGGAGTTTCGGAAATGACATGAAGAACTTTCATACGGGTCTTGAGATACTCAATGAATCTCTTCATGAATGCAACAAAGTGTTCTGCTCTTCTGATATTTCCAGGAATAGCTTCCTTTAACAGATCTTCTGACAGAACTGGTGTCTCCATCATGTCTTGCTCAGTGTTGATGATCTCTGCCACTGTGAGACCTTGTACCAGTTTATCATATTCATCTTGAAGCTTCCTAGCATCGGTCTTCTTCACCTCATCAATTCTCTGATCCAATGTGTTTGCACCTCGAGAAGCCTTTTTCAGCATATCACTTGTTATATCAATGGACAAGGATTCAATACAGACGTTGTCAATGTTGTGAGCTTCGTCGAAGATGATGATCGAATCTTTGGACAATTCTTTGGAAACTCTCTCTGCAATTTTTGGATCCAATAAATAGTGATAGGAATAGATAATGAGGTTACAGAAAGGAATCATACGACGTACAGCAAAGTATGGACAAGTTTTTTGGTCTTTGCAATAGTTTGTGAGTGCCTCGAAGGAATAGACACCAGGTGGGACGAGGTTATCAGGCTCCATGTCATACAAGTTCTCATGGAACTCACATAGCTGTTGTGATTCGTCACCAGCGGCAAGTTTGGACTTTGCAAGACCATTTGTCATTCTTCGACATTTTTCATCCACAATTGTGCCCTTCTTCTCTTTACTCACTGTTGGATGCAAACAGAGGTTCTTTCTAGATGTCAAACCCAATCCTCTGAAATCTTCAACATATCCAAGTTCCTTGGCTCTGTACTCCATGAGGTTATGCAATTCAATAAGGGCCTTCTCAATTTCTGACATAGTACGAGAACAATACACAATTTTTCTGTGTTCTTGATAGTGCATCTGGTAGGCCACTGTCAAAGAGAGAAGAGAGACGGTCTTACCGGTACCTGAGGGCATCTCCAGGATACTGTTACCGCCGACGTCCAGCGTCTTCTTGATATCTGACATGTATGCATACTGCTCTGGATAGATACGAGGATATGGGAAGAGAACGGGCAGATCGTCAATGTAGAACTTCATTTTCTGTGTGTGGGAGATGAGTGGCGTTGAAGGTTGTGAAGATCAGGACGGGCGCTAGGGAGCAAATGCAAGTAGAAAGAAGCGGGAAAAAACAGAAATAATGTAGACAAAGGAGACGATTGTAATCCAGGCGAAACTTGTCCAAAATCGCCCTTCCACAGTTGTTCGTTCGTTCCTTCTGCCTTGTTGCTGTTAGAAGAAGGCGATTTGCTTTACAAGTTGTTCCCAATTTCGCGGGACGGAGAGAATCACCAAAATTTACTGACGGGAAACTTCTTCTTTACCCAACTTCTATTAACTTTGCAACACACATTAAAACACATTAATCATGGTCTTCAACAATAAGAAGTTCCGCTCCAAGAGGGACCAGGCGATTTATGATGCCACAGTTGCTGGAAGATACCAGAAGAACCTCAAGAAGCATCCTTTCCTCCTCTTTGGACTCCCTTTCCTCACAGCAATGGGACTTGCCTCCGTCTGGCTATCGTCATTCACAGCCATTCGTTACGAGAATCGGGATCGTAAGACCCAGGAACTTGATGAAGAGCAGATTCTTAAACTGAATACGACCAAACGTTCGGTGGATGTCAAGGAGGAGTTCTACAGATTACAAGGTTTGGGAGAGGAGGACTGGGAACCAAAGAGAGTTCCTAGACTACCTGGTGAATCTGATAATGTTTTCTGATGACTCGAATGTGCTTGTACATAAGACTTTTTACGACTATCTAATGGCTCTTGTTATGCAATAATACTATTTATATGTTCTTTCTTCTTCATTCTAGAATACATGCAGCTTTCTAAGTGAGCGGCAACTGGCGTTAAGGTCTTTTGTATATGGATCAACTTTATGTGCACATTCATCTAGTACAGATTTATTGCTACAGCACTCATAAGAATACATACATCAGTATATTCAAAAAAATAGATGAGAAATGCGTTTAAGCACACTTAAAAGTAGTGTGAGACTCAGCTACCGAAAGCTTTCAAAAAGTAGCAATACTCACTAAAACTCACCATAAAGGAAAAAACACCCAATATACCAACAGAAAACTAACTCAAGAATAACCAACAAAGCTCAGACAACATTGATAACACACCCCGGACAAAATGTGATCAAGTGAAGAATAACCCCTCTCCAAAAGGTTGATTTTGAACAAATGGTGGTTTTGAGAGAAAACATCTCGGTTTGTGATAGAGACAAATTCATGTCTCGGTTTGTGATAGAGGCAAATTCATGTCTCGGTTTGTGATAGAGGCAAATTCATGTCTCGGTTTGTGATAGAGGCAAATTAATGCCTCGGTTTGTGATAGAGGCAAATTAATGCCTCGGTTTGTGATAGAGGCAAATTAATGCCTCGGTTTGTGATAGAGACAACTCAGGTCTCGGTTTGTTTTTGACTGTGTAATAACAGTTCATGTTCAGGACCGTTCAAGAGGAAGTACGTAGGCCCAGAATTTTACCGTACCTCCTTAGTTCTAGACGTATAGTCAATTGTGTAAGCAGACACTCCAAGAAACCCGGTGGGCGGACAAAGCCCACCAAAGAAAGGAAAGAAAAGATGCGGAATGTGGGAAGGTGAAGAATTTTCTCCGATTCTTCTTTTTATACGGTGCCAGATTTTCGCGTCGGGCCTCTTGCAGCTCACGTGATTGATCTGAAAAGACTAGAGGCTCCACGTCGCCGATCTCATAGAATCTGATATAACGCTGATCGACGCATACTTGGCTTGAAACTGGTCCTGATTCCTGAAATAGAAGCTATGGAAATCAGCAGAGAAACACAAGGGAATGTAAGTACAGGCATGCCGTCAGCGCCAAATTGCCTTGCCTTCCCACTCTTGTGCACCCGGCAGATCATCATAGCGAGATATCGGAATAGGGGTCTCCATCATCTTAAGGCCAAATTGAAGGGCATTTGACCGAGTGTTTAAGTTGTTTATTATCTAAGATCCAAGACTATGAGACTTGATGAATGAGCCCCGTGATACCCATGGTGTGTAATACCAAAAATTGTGAGCCAAGAGCTGCACTCTCTCAGACCTGATCAATATTAATATTATCAAACTGATCCATAGCTACTCAACCTACTAGAATTGAATATCATAACATGCATTAACAAAACTTTTATGAGACCGTGTTCAAATGCCTTGGAACTGGAACTGTTCTTCTCCAAAGGCGGAGAAGTCAAAAAACTCAGTTAAATCATCACCAGTTTCGACACCTTTAGTCAAGGTCAAATCAGCATCAAACTCCGCGAGCTCAGCCATACCAAGTGCTGGACCCAATGTAGAAATAGATTTTTGCTGTCTCAGATGCCCTAGAGGTCTCTTTGGCTCCCTTGATGCATCGTCAAAGAAGGAACCGACAAAGTCCTCCATTGCTGGTGGTCTAGCCTCCACTGGGGTGGATTGACGAAGCATTGCGGCACGCGACGGAGACACACGTGAGTTACCACGGTACAAACTCGACACTGAGGAGATGGAATGAGTTCTGGAAAGGTTACGTGTGATGCTGTGTGAGGAGCCAGCGGTGTTGGC
This sequence comes from Petasospora easanensis, assembly GCA_030580135.1. Taxonomy (NCBI): domain Eukaryota; kingdom Fungi; phylum Ascomycota; class Saccharomycetes; order Phaffomycetales; family Wickerhamomycetaceae; genus Petasospora; species Petasospora easanensis. The sequence continues at coordinate 61,526 of JAKTSI010000063.1, read as the reverse complement.
CCTCTTACGTCTTTGAACGGCACGTTCAAATGCACGACAGGCATCTTGGGCCTCGTCAGAGGAATCAACGTATTCAAGTGGGGATTCTGCTTCACGTTTTGGTGATGGTGATCTGTGGCTGTGTAAAGAGAAGAGATCCGTTGTAGATGAAGACGCCGATGACGGTTGTAACACGGCACGTCCGTTGGAGACTGTCATAACGAGCTGTGGCGTGAGAGTTCTCTTAAGCTGTGGAACGGACTGTGCTAGTGGTGAGGAGGCTCTAGAAGAGACTGAAGGACGTGCTGGACGCTCTTGCATGTCCGTGACGACCATTGGGGGCTGCGGTCTCTCTGGGGCCTTGTTCTCATATGCAGTGAGGTCTGGAGAGTCAAGCAACTGTGGCTTGGTGTCCGAAGAGGAAAGACGGAACAGACGAGAAAGACTGTGACGTTTCGAAGAGGAAGAGTCAGCAGACGATGCAGAAGACTCTGTTCCTGTACTTGTAGAAAGCTCAGGAGCTGGTCCTTGACTGCTCAGCGTTGGGATTTGCTGCGGTGAGGTGTCTTTCTTTCGAGGAGACAAGTCAACAAAGACGAACTCCTGCTGCTCACCGGGACGATTCTTTGGACGTCTCGAGGACTTCTTTGGTGAAAATTCCAAATCAGCATACTGCTGCTGTTCCTGTTCAATCTCAGAAGTAGACTTTGTGTATTTCTTGAGTCGCCAGACACGTTTTGTTGACGGTGGTAACGGATCAAGCCCGGGAACCTTCATGGGTGTGCGACTAGGGGGGTGAGGGATAGGGGTGGTGAGGGCTAACGAATGTGGGCAACGACGAGACCAAGGGGAGTGATGAGATGGAATTGAGGGGACAAACCCTTGTATTCTTCAATAGAAACGACAATAGGCTGAAAGAAAAAAGCGAACAGAGGGAATGGTGGTGGAGGGAATGCGTTGAAGTTTTTGGGGCAAGAACAAGTTCGAAACAAAACTTCGTTGGCGGGATCTGAGATCGTTGATAGGGAGGAGGGACTAGAAAGGGGTTGTGTAGTGTTAAGACCGGTACGGAATAGGCCTGACTTATGTAGTGGCCAGACAGATAGTTTGGTAAGAGGACAAGCTTTCAATTTTTTGCGGTTTTATCTGCGCCTTGACCTTCGGGTTGCTCCCCGTGTTGTTGGTGTGGTTATCGCAGACAGTCACCTCAGCGACATTGAGGGCTAATTCTTTTGGCCGATCAGACGGGTCTTGCAGTCTTACACCTCCCTCAATTATGGGGGTTTTAGACCTTGTGCGGGTCGATCGACGCAACTAATTAGTCCATACACGCGGACAACAAGTCCTCCCCGCTTTACAAGGGTATCGACCTCTCTGTGGACGGGATTGGGTTGGTGAGGGAACAAAGACACAGGGGCTCTCTCTTGTGGTAAGACTTCACCGGACAGCCAAATCCTCGGGGCTCTGCGATCATTGGATCGTGCTGAACTTACCACCACAGAGCAAGCCGAGGATCCACCGTTGAGACCCGAAGCGCCATCCGCGTGGGTCTGGGTATACAGCCTTCAGACAGATCGCGCCGACGCGGGACTCAAATAGGGCTCAGAGTGACTGGGAGCCTGTCATGAGTTTTGCGGGCGTGGGCTTAATCTTCACAGTGAAGAGTTCTGGTGGACAGGTCTCAGAACAGCTCGCAGTAATCATAGACACTGTAACAGGAACAAGGGGACAGCTCTCCACTTTTGGCCATCATCCTCACTGATCTTCGCTGGGACCCAAACGGGTAAACAATCCAAGCACAAATCGGGTGTGGGTAAACATGGTGGGCCCGTCCCGGGTGACTTCGGCCTACCACCGAATTAACCCCACCCTGAGGCTACCGGAAACACTACCACACACAAGGCGCACTAGTCATGGCTTCAAAGCGTGCTGCTACCAATAGATGCCCTACATAGACTCGACCCCCAGACTTCCGACACTTTATCAAGAGCCCTTGGGCAGCGGGCTTAACAACAAGCCAACAAAGCAGGCAGATTGAGCTAACTTTCTGGCTAGCCCATAGTTCTTGGGCAAAATAGCCCTTCCCTTCTACGTTCACTTTCTTTTTTTTACCCGCGCGCGTTTTCAGTTAGCTTGCCGGAGGTCCAGGCTCCAGTGAACCCACTTCCCTTGCTAACCTAGTCCAAATAGCTCAAACCTGGACGATATCCGGAAGTTGTACACCACAGAGCAAGGGAATGATACAGATATTGATGTTTCACTGTCGTGCAAGACAGAACATTGTATCTCAAGGGTATGCGTTCACACGTGCGAACAAAGCCCTCAGTATCTAGCCTCTTGAACGTAGTCAAGCCGTTCATATTCTAGCCAGTTGAAAATGGCCAGTTCTGCACGCCAACGAATATCCAGGGACCAGGGCCAGGGCGGGCCATGACCCCATGAGGCCATTACGATACTGGATCTGGAACCTACAATGAAGATCCAGCCTGTTAGACTGGACTTGAATGGAACAGCTTCTTCAGCCTCCAGGCCCACAGCCCTTGTGCATAGAAGTTTTCTCATGAGGTCACAGGACGTTGACTATCGCGATCGAGTCAAATGGGTCGACAAGCCCAAGATCTGTGTTCCTAGTCTGACCTTCAATTGATCTACAGGTAACTGCATTTGACCATGGCTAGACATAGGCCATCCACACCAAAGAACAAAAGCAATGGGAAGGTGGACTAGATCACTGCCACCGGTGACCGTTCCTAGTTTTTAATTAGTGTTGATGAGACTAGTTTAGTTAGCTCAGCGTCTCGCATATCCAGAAGTTGAACGGTACGCGCACTGTCACACTGTAGTGGAGGGTTGTCGCACGATGTGCTCCGCCCATGGCCACGGACATTGCCTGAACTTAATCATCAGCATGCCCTAAAACTCCCAACTTTAAGCTTGGCTGAAAAAACAGGCAACCCCGGTGGTTAATTAACTCTACACGAGCAAAAAAAAAGAAGTATTCAACTCTAAAAGGGATCAGATAACTTTTAATTTGCAGAAAAGAGAACAAGCCCAAGAGAGTTGGTTATGCACTGCATCTGTGTGGTGCCTACCGGAACGGTTTGTGACACACACGCACACTGTTAGGTACAAGCTCTTTGTGGACCAGGTTTGCACAGCTTCGTCGGCGTTTTCTTGCAAAAAAGGTAAATTATGACATGAAACCGACAAATGTATTTCATGTATTAACAACAAGGCAAGGTATTTGCTTGGTGTTGGGATGGATAGTCATGCCAACGCTAGATGTGTGGAGAGGTTTGCCGGCCTGATGGATCTCATGGTGCAAGGTTTGACGCCGTGTGACTAATGATTAACCAGATTTCAGCCCCGATCGACTAGTTATAGGCCATAATTCTAAACTATTGATTCGATAGTTTATAGTCCCCTGGATTATAAGCGACATGAATTAGTATTTTGAAAACATTTGACCATACATCAATTGGGTACTCGGTACAACTCCTTGTCTTTACCGTGGTCTAGTACTTGCGTTACTGCATATGTGCAGTCCACAGGTTAACCATTTTAGGAACTCTTGTCTCTTGTTTGACGTGTTTTTTCGGGATGCCCAGGGAACTGTCAAAAGCTGGAGAGTTAGTCGGTATCGGTATCGAGTACAGTTCCTCGGCCACCACTAATGCCGAAGCCGTCGAGGGACAAGTGAGGACTAGCTCCATACATGCCTGCCGGATACCACTGGAATGAAGAGAAAAACAGAACATAGATCACAGAACTAAAGAATTATGAACTCAGTTGAACAGAATTAATTACGAATTAGAGGCTTCGAGACACCGGCCCTCACACTGGCCATACTTTTGATACACCAAAACGTCACACACATAATGATACAGGACAGATACTTTTCACTTGGAAAGCTGCTTGAAGCACATACAGAGCAGCTTCGTGAGCAATCCTGCAACATCGTCGTTGTTGCCTGAAGATTGTTGTTGTTGCTGCTGCTGGTATGTGTTCTGCTGCTGTTGGCCTCCATAGTACTGGGAAGCAGCACCACCCTGGTTCTGCTGGTACTGTGGCTGTTGCTGGGAGTGGTAAACAGCTTGTGGTTTTTGAGCAGAAGCAGGAGCATTGAGATTCTGCCAGCTGGCAGGAACGGTCTCTCCTGAAAGATTAACAATAAGGACACCAGTGTTCTTAGGATCAATGTGGGCATCGAATCCAGCCTCCTCACAGAGCTCCTCAACAGCCGGTTTCAACTTTGCAACACCGTTCTTGGAATGAATACCCTTACCAACAATAACTTCAAGAGTTGATTCGCCACGCTGAACACCAGCAGCCATACGTCTCTTGAGAATGTACATGGCCTCTTTGATGTACAACCCGTGCAAGTCGATCTCGTTGGAATCAGAGTCAGCATTATTCTCTCTGAAGACGTACTCAGCAGCCTGGAAGTTGTAACTATCAGCAATCTCGATCTGCTTCTTTGCCTGCTCACTCAAGTCATGAGCAGCGGCCTTGTCTCCACGTTTATAAGCAGCCTGGGACTCAGCGGAGAGTTTGGAACGTTTCTTGTAAGCCTGATCAGCCAAATCACGGAGCTTCTTGTACTCAGGGTCACTCACATGGTTGTAATCACGTTCTTGATCGCCTGTGTTGAATTAGTGTTAGTAATGCATTGTTGAATATGCGCAGGGCTATATTTAGCGGCCTCGATGCGCTTAAAGACCCTTAGAACGAGTTTAGGGGACACATACCGAGACGGATACCTCTATCAACAGTAGCAGATGCGGACATGATGTATTTTTGGACGTTAAAAGCTTATCGAAGGTCCTTTTAGTGCTATTAGAGAGGCGTGGAAGAGAGAAGCAAGCGGTACCTGAGTTTTAGAGATGCCCACGAGCGGAGGTGTGAAATTCGCTGCAAGAGAAACACCCCAACACCACACCCGCGAAATGTATTCCGAGGCCCGGAAGTGAGATTTTGTAGGCGATCAAGAGAAGGAGGGGCTCTTGTTTACAGGAGCTTCTTTCACCTTCTTTGCGATTCCAATCACCAACACCATTATACCAACGATTCCAGACGCTTGTAAAGATGTCAGTCAGTCCATTTAGACCGATGTCTCCAAGCTTGTCACCGTCACGTGCGCAGCAGTCCAAGCTCCACGACATCAGATCCAAGATCATCAGAAGCAACATGGATCTACAACAACCCCTTTCTGCTCTGAAAGCTGCCAACCTGAAGCATGGATCCCCGGTATACACAACCATGGGTAAGACAGACCAATCACCAAAGCCTCCAGTACCAACGAGGATCACAAGTCTACGTTCTGCGCCACGCGCATCAGCAGAGCCCCAAATTGAATGGAAGCATCCAGACCTGACGAAGATCGAGCACAGAATGGTGAATAAGGAACTTGAACTCAAGAGAGTTTTGATAAATTTCATTCTTCTGCTCGTTTCAAACCTTGCATTTAACATTATGAAGTTTGTTAGTATCAAATTGGAGTCCAATATCAACTTGGATTCTTACTCAAACTACCTTCATCTATTACAGCTCTTGTTCATCTGGAACATTGGATCGGGCATCTACAAAGTTTTGAAGCCTCAAGATGACTTCCAGGACCTTGATTTGACCGCACAACAGAGAGAACTTTTGGGTCTTACGCCTATTCCTTTAAAGATCAACACAACCGCAATTTCAAAGAAGACAACCAAACCATTAGAGCTCGGGAAATCAAACAAGCCAGCTGCATCAACAACCACAACAACGGATTCCACAGAGGAGAAGAGAGTTAAAACACCAATTGCATCACCAATGGCTTCCACACCATTGAAGAAACTCACTCAGATTTCGCCAAGAAGATCTCCTCTTAGGTTTGAACAGAAAGCTCCAACAACATCTACGACCACATCTGCTCCTCTTACAGTCAATCCACTTTTAAGCAAGCTTAAACAGTCAGCTGCTATTAGTACACCAACCTATATCCCATCTCCAAAGTACTACTATAGAATGGATTCTCCTACGAAAGCAAAGAGAAGGGTCTAGATGTATCCCACGTGTCTCATGATCTATAAAGCGCACGTTATAAAAGAATCCTAGCATAATCAATCAACGTTTCTATCAATTTATTACAAAAATCCAATCTAGACAAAAAATGTAAACAACACAAATTAAACTTATTCGACTTCCCAGTAGCCAGGGAACAAGTAGTGCATCTTCTCCAACAACTCTCTCTTGACACCCTTTGGACTAGTACTCACGGCCATCTTCATTGATCCAGTCAAGTCGTTACCGATTCTTCCACTAGTGATCTCCTTTTCCAACTCAGCGATGATCTCAATGGCCAACTTGTTGGCGTTAGCGGAGTTGGCCTTCAAGTTACCAACAACCGTCTCAACGGTGACTGGCTCCTCCTCCTCTCTCCAGGCGTCGTAGTCAGTAGACATACAGATCATTTGGTAAGCAATCTCAGCTTCACGGGCAAGCTTTGCCTCTGGAATAACACTCATGTTAATGATAGAACCACCCCAAGACTGGTAGAGTCTGGACTCCGCTCTTGTGGAGAAGGCTGGACCCTCCATACACACGACAGTAAGATCCTCACCGTTGAGCTGCTTGGAGTGCATCTTGACATTGTCACCTTCGAGACTGTTCTCAAATTTAGAGATCAATGCACTGAGCTTTGGGTCGAATGGCTCACCGAAACCGGCGTGTGCAACAAATCCACGCTCGAAGAAAGTAGAGTCACGGATACCCTTTGTTCTGTCAATGATCTGGTTTGGAACGACAAAGTCACGTGGTTTAATCTCCTGCTTCAAAGAACCAACAGCAGAGAAGGCCACGATAGCCTTGACTCCGAGGGACTTGAGGGCGGCAATGTTAGCTGTGGCTGGGACGTTAGATGGGAGGAGATCATGGTGAACACCGTGACGGGCAAGGAAAGCAACATTGAATCCAGTGGAAGTCTTAGAAATGGTGATAGAGGAAGATGGAGCACCCCATGGTGTAGAGATAGTAAGACGAGCGACTGGGGTAAGGGAGGCAAGGTGATAGAGACCTGTACCTCCAATAATTCCGAGGTGGACTGGCTCATCGAATGTGGCTGGGAGCTTGTTGGTCTCCAAGATTTCTCTGTGAACGGACATTTTTATATGTTTCAGTAGCTTATTAGCCTGGGAGGCAGGAACAAAAAGACGGGTAAAGCGTACGATCTTGGGAGACGTTGGTGTATCTGATGCACTTGGGGGAAACGTGCTCGTTGAATCGCCGTTTTTTTTCACAACACACGCCCAGACGGCTAATCCGTTTCGGTCAAGTGTGGAGAAACTCGGGATGGGCATTAGATGATAAGTGGATTTGTAAGCTCTTTAGACTACATTTTAGGCTGACTACTGAATATGATTCAAATAGAGTACAAGTTCAATGCATTTTTGGTGTATTTACAAGAGTGTGGGTGCTTCAGGGTTTTTTGTTCTTTTGAACCCCGAGCCTGTATAGTCATATCTCATCATTACTTCGTCCTCGAACTAGCGTCTAATTTTCGGTTTGTTCTTCAGAATATTGATCTGCTTACTGCCAAGTCCAAAAGAAGGAAGCCGTTTTAGATTTCGAAGCCGTAGCCCTTCATACAGGTCTTGTACTGGGTGATGAGGTCGTCGCACTTACCAGAGTCCTGACCGTTGAGCATGATACACTCGTCTCTGGTCTGCTTCTCAGGCTTGCAAACGCAACATGGCTTTGGCTTCTCCTGGGTCTGTGGCTGAGTCTGTTCTGGCATAGTTTTATGTGTTTGTGTTTGTAGATGTTGTTGGGGGAGAAGGGAGAAAGGAATAGAAGATGACAAATTTGATGGCTTGATTATCAGAAGTGTGGCGCCTCCCAAATCCGCGAGTTCCGACCGGATTCTGTCCTCGGAATATACCGCAAATAGAATATTTCTGAATTAAGGTATTTCGTCGACCAGCAATTTGCGAAAAAAGACAGCGCTGCCCGCGGAAAAAAGAGTCAACCACAAAGTGAATTGGCTGGTTCAAGGAGAAGCTTCCTCAACACTCTCAGACAACCAACAAAGCGCCATCCAAAGGGAGCTGACTGGGCATACGACCACCTGTCCTTGCCTTTTATCCCTTGTCACGCCCCTCATACATCTATTTGCCGCTTTCTCCCTCTTTCTGCGCGCCCGCCCAACCCGAAGCGCCATCTTGCACTATCTATACGTATTATCGACTCGCCGAACACATTACAACATTTGGACGCTCTTTCCCCTCAAACACTAAAGGCCTCCTGTCCATTTAAACCAAACTCTGAGCAGCTTTCAGAGATATACACATAGACACACGAGACCTTCACGTTACACACTCCATTCGTACGCACATACAGCTTTATGCTCTTGAGCTTCTCTGGAAATGTTCTGCTGCGGAGGGGATTCGACTGTCACTGAGTCAAATCAACAATCAAATAAAGGCTCTCCTAGATTGAACGCTACAAATTCCAAACAACCAACTGCACAACCAGATCCTAAGGCTCAACTACAAACAGAGAAATCCAAAACTGAAACAATGCCTCCGAAAGTTCCTCAAACACAACGAGACGTTTCCAAACCAAAGAAGACCAAAGAATCAGCCCAGCAGCTGAATAAGACCGACGTAACTGTCTACGAAGGCACCGATTCCACTGTTGAGACCAATGATGGCATGCAACAGAACAGCGCTGATTTCACCACCCGAACTCTTGACGATGATAGTTCTTCCAACAGAGACCATACTACTGGGTATGCATACACAAACTCCACCCATGGAAGTGATGGTGACGAAGAAGATGAAGATGAGAATATGGAGGACGGTGATGTGATTGACGACTTCTTTGACCTGACGAAACTCCAACCCGGGCAATCACATGCTGCAAGCGGCGCGCTTTTGGACCCAGCTCCTGAGCACTTGAAGTCTCGTAAGTGCTTGATTTTGGACTTGGATGAGACGTTGGTTCATTCGAGTTTCAAGTATATGCGTCAAGCAGATTTTGTCATTCCAGTTGATATCGAGAACCAGTTGCATAACGTCTACGTCATCAAGAGACCTGGTGTCGATGAATTCATGAAACGCGTTGGTGAGCTCTACGAGGTTGTTGTCTTTACTGCATCCGTTTCAAGATACGGTGACCCATTGTTAGATGCATTGGATATTCACAAATCCGTTCACCACCGCCTTTTCAGAGACTCATGTTACAACTACCAAGGCAACTACATCAAGAACTTGTCCCAGATCGGAAGACCTTTGGGCGAGATAATCATCTTGGACAATTCACCAGCATCATATATCTTCCATCCACAACATGCTATTCCAATTTCGAGCTGGTTCTCGGATGCTCATGACAATGAGTTGTTGGACATCATCCCGTTCTTAGAGGATTTGGCCAAGGACAACGTTGAAGATGTTGGTCTAGTGTTGGACATTAACCTCTGATTTTTAAATCACCAACAATTCTAGATGCTGTTGATCCGTATTGCATTCTTTTATTTTTGGGAACCACAGATGAATTGAGAGACAAAGATCTTATGCATAAGGAGGAAGAGGACGAAAAGTTGGAATCACTGCTGGCTCTGTGATATCCCGTGTCAAAGTTAATTTGTACAATTATAGAATACACTTAATTAATCTACTGATCGCTAAGTTGAAATAAATGCAGGGCATGACATTACGAATACCGTAGGTGATTCAACAATCGATATAGATCAAGAAGGTGAGACTCTCTGTCAGCTAAAAAAAGAAGCGCTTAGGTACGAGGGCATATGAGGTGTAAAATGTCTTTATTAGACGTCTATTAGCTCACTGGTGCAAGTGCCTGGAGCCTTTCTAATGCTTTAAGTGCCTTTCCTGACTGAATTGACTCGATAGCGACCTTCTTACCTTCCTTCCAGGTGCTTGCAGCGCCAGTAACAACTGCAAGGGCAGCAGAGTTGAGAATGATGTAGTCAAAGATTGGATCACCTTCTCCACGGTTTCCCTTCAAAATGTCCAAGAGAACTTCAGCATTCTCTTTCGGCGTTCCTGAAGCGACTTCAGAAAGTGGATGTTCCTCAATGTCAAAGTCAGCTGGAGAAATCTCAAATGACTCAATCTTTTCTGTTACTGGGTCGACCAACCAACATAACGATGTTCCAATAGGACTGATTTCGTCCAGACGGACTTTACCCCAGACAACCATTGTCTTTGCTGATCTTCCTTGAGCCTTGTCAAGCATGAGTGCAGCCTCTGCGAATGTCTTACCAAGAGCCTCAGAATTAACACCGAGGATTCTGGCTCTGATTGGTGCTGGGTTGATGAGTGGTCCAAGGATGTTGAAAATTGTTGGAATTCCAATAGCAGCTCTTATTGGTGCTACTGTCTTCATGGCTGGGTGGAAGTTTGGTGCAAATAGGAAACAGAAGTCTGACTCTGCAAGAATCGATGGAGCGGTCTGTGCTGTGATTTTTGAGAGATCGACACCAAGGGAGCTCAAGAGATCACCAGATCCTGATGCTGATGTAGATGCCTTACCTCCATGTTTGCAAACTTTGATGCCCATACCAGCGGCAACGATGGCTGAACTTGTGGAGACATTGAATGTATTCTGTCCATCGCCTCCAGTTCCAACAATGTCGACGAATCCTTCACTACCAACATCTTTCTCGTTAATGGTCTCTGAAAATTCAAGAACAGTAGATGCAGCAGCAGCGATGAAATCTGGGTGATGGTCTAATCCTCTAAATCTGAGTGCTGTAAGGAAAGATGCAACTTGAATGTCTGTTGGAACTCCCTCGACGATGAGTCTGATAACGGCCTGGAGGTCTTGTGGCTTGAAAGTTGGAGGCTCAACAAGGAGTGACTTAATGAACGGTGTGAGCACCGACTTTGAAACTTGACTGGTACTCATAATATGTGATTTATTGTTCCGAGATCAGGAAGAGATGAGCTTTTTGGGGCCAAGCTGTTGAAGCTGTGACATGGTCCGAGGAGCCGATTGTTCGCCGATCGCGAAAAAGCGCGCGGTAGCACGTGACTGGAAGACCAGCGACATCCGGACACCTCTCCTTCGGGTGGCAGTTGATCCTGCCCCGTGCTACCGCTCGGATTCTCGTTGTAACACGTCTGGGGTTCACAATTCCCGAAAGTTGTAGCTTAAGCGTTCGCTCGGGGTCCCTGAAGTCTTTTGAAGGTCTTTCCCTTTGAAATTTGAAGATCTAAGAACATAGATAGACTCACTGATATCTGATTAGTTTGATTATGCAGTTAATTGAGCCAATCAGAGTCAAGGTCGTCTCTACCTTCCTCTGGAAGTGTGGCACCTACCCCAGGATTCTCGCGAAGAATCACGACCCGCACAACGAGCAAATCTGCCGAGCAACCTCAATTCTCGCTCATTGCCAGCTATAAATATTTCACATCCCGCACTTTTTAGCTCAGACCAATTGCTCGACACCCGCAACGAACAACGAACACTAACAATGTCCTCATACGTCACTCTTAACAACGGCCTTAAGGCCCCACTCGTCGGTCTCGGCTGCTGGAAGATTCCAAACGACACTGCTGCTGAGCAGGTTTACAACGCTATTAAGCTTGGTTACAGACTCTTCGATGGTGCCGCTGACTACGGTAACGAGGTCGAGGTCGGTAACGGTATCAAGAGAGCTCTTGATGAAGGTATCGTCAAGAGAGAGGAGCTCTTCATTGTCTCCAAGTTGTGGAACACCTTCCACCACCCAAACAACGCCAAGCTTGCTTTGGAGAGAACTTTGAAGGACTTGCAGTTGGACTACCTTGACTTGTACTACATCCACTTCCCAATTGCCCAGGCCTTTGTCCCATTTGAGAAGTCTTACCCACCAGGCTTCGGTACCACTGAGCTCATGGAGTTCGAGGATGTTCCAATCATTGACACCTACAGAGCTCTTGAGCAGGCTCACGAGGCCGGTAAGATCAAAGCCATCGGTATCTCTAACTTCAACGGTGCCTTGATCCAGGACTTGCTCAGAGGTGCTAAGATTAAACCAGCTGCTCTTCAGATCGAGCACCACCCATACCTTGTCCAGCCAAGACTTGTTGAGTACGCTCAGAAGGCTGGCCTCTGGGTTGTTGCCTACTCTTCCTTCGGTCCGCAGTCCTTCATTGAGCTTGACCACGAGACTGCTAAGAACTTGCAGCCATTGTTCGAGAACTCCACCATCACATCCATTGCTGAGAAGCACGGTAAGAAGGCTTCCCAGGTCCTCTTGAGATGGGCTACCCAGAGAGGTCTCGGTGTCATTCCAAAGTCTTCCAACAAGGAGCGTCTCCTTGAGAACTTGCATGTTGAGGACTTCGACTTGACCAAGGAGGAGTTGGACAGCATCTCTGCCTTGAACAAGAACATCAGATTCAACGACCCATGGGACTGGAAGAACACTGGTATCCCAACCTTCATCTAAAGTTCTTAGTTTGTTTTCGTTCATGATTAGTATAGAAATGGCTTTGGTTTGAGTCGTTGAGCGGCGAATACATTGTCTAAGAAAAAACACCAATTGTAGATACTCAAAATTTAGAAGATCGAGATCCTTTGTTTAAAATTCTGTCTGGGATCCGGAAACAGGATCCGCACGGTTGTCATGGTAAATTCGCGAACGCGCACCAGCTCCACAGGCCGAAATGTAAACAAACGAAAACCACAACAACGAGCACATGAAAGCTCAACTAAATAGACAACCATAGACGTTTGCTACGCTGTTTTTTGAGTCAAGAAAGACACAGACATATAATTCCCCGTTGCTTGTTTCAGATATATTGGCTTGCCTCCGTGTTTTACTCAAACAGCTACACAGCTCACGCGTCTAAACCTTTTGTGGTTCACCATGTTCAGATCGAAGCCACTCATTGGCACTCCTCGAGAGCCTCAGAAGAGCACACATACCTTTGAATTCACACCTATTGGAGATGAAAATAGAGGCCCATCACACATGAAGAGCTCTGCAAAATCGTCGGCGGCTTACAATATTCATGGTCGTAACCCGCTCAACAACAGTCCGCTGGTCAACAAGTTACGAGGAGGTTCTTCTTTCCTGGATGAGAGTGAATACGATGAGATTGATTACTCTGCAAAGAAAGAACAGCATGCTCTTCAGGTATCGTCTTCTTCTCCAGTCGCCAAGGGTTTCAACAAAAACGCTCACCATGATTTGCTAAACAACGGATCCAACCCAGTCAGACAGCAACAGGAGGACCTTACCAAGCTTAAGAGTGAAAACTACAACTTAAAAGTCAAGATTGCCTCACTTACAAAGTATCTTAATGCTGTCACGAACCATGAACAACAATACATATATGAGGAGAACTCACGTTTGCAAGAGCAACTCATCGTGTTGAGAGAAGAAGTGGCTCAATTATCAGCGGAATTGTCTTCAAAATCACAGAGCGGCTCGCAAAAGGCTGCCGTTGAAAGTGGTGAGATATATAAGGAGGAGATCAGAAAACTCAAGAAATTGGTACAGGACTTGGAACAATCACTACAAGATAAGGAAGAATTGAGAGATACCGTTAAAGAGCTCCAACAACTGAACCATGACTTGCAAGTTGAGCTTGAACACCAAACAGAGGAGGCTCAATCAACCAGTTCAGTTTCTAAAAAGTATGTCGACCAACTTCAGAACGAGTTGGAAGATTTGAAAAGTGCTCAAGATGATAACCTTCACGAACTTCACCGCAAGGACGAGGAACTTGATGAGAAGGATGACTTGATTGAGAATCTTCAGGCTAAGATTCGTGAACTTGAACAGAGGTCTTACCACGATAATGCTGATGTTGAGAAGATTGCTGATCTCAAGGCTATGGTAAGAGAGAGGGATACAGAGCTCGAGAAACTGCAGGGTCAAATGAAGAAACTAGAGGAGAAATACAACCATTTAAAAGAATCTATGGGAGAAGAAAGAAGCCAGTCTAGTGACCTCATTGCTTCACTTCATGCTGCTGAGAAGAAGATTGCTTACTTGGAGGATGAGAAAGCAAACAGATCCACAGGAGAGCGCAGTGCACAAGAGATCAGAAACCTTCAAGATGCTAATGTGAATCTCCAAAGAGAGATGGAGAAACTCCACGCAAAGTTTAAAGAGTCAAAGTCCATTATTTCAGATCAGAAAGAGGTGATTGATGAATTTAAGGAAACAGAACAGATGCTTGTGGAGCTGAAGAGAGAAAGAGAGCACTTCAAATCCAAGGTCGAACAACTTCAACGTGAGAACGAGAGAACGTACAGAGCATATCAAGACCTGAAGAAGCAGCAACAGCAAAACAGATTGAAGAAGACTGATGATGCTGACCTCTGGAAGTCTGAAGTTGAGTTGTTGACCAGTAAGGTGAATGACTTGAACATGGAGAACGAGAAACTCTATTCTGATTTGGAGAGAGAGAAGAAGACTAAGACTAATGACTACGATTCTTACGCCAAACTCGAAGTCAAGTCACTTACAGCAAAGTGTAACGATCTTCAGTTGGCGCTATCTGACAAAGAAAATGCAATCCAGAGACTGACATCCCAATACCAGAAAGAGCTTGACCGCTATGATTCAACATTGGAACAGAAGGAGAAGGAGCTCTCAAAGGTGAAAGAAGAATTGAGAACATTGAAGATGTCTACCCTGCAGCAGATCGATGATGAGAAGATTGAGCTTATCAAGGTGAAAGGATCCAAGGAGAACCAAATCAAGCTCCTCCAGATCGAGCTGGACAACATCAAGGAGCAGCACCAGATGGAAGTTAATGCATTGAAGAGAACGATCGACAGTCTAAGAAAGTCAGGAACGAGTCATGCGGATCTGTATACATCGTCTCACTCACTTGACAACAACAGAGAGTTGCTGCACAAGCTTACTGAGAAGAATGACAGAATCAAGTATTTGAATGAGAAGTTGACTGAGGCAGTGTTGACGCTGAAGGAGACCAAAGAGAGAATTACGCGTCTGGATGCTCACAAGGCAGATCTTAGGGAGGAGAATGAAGTGCTCGAAGCCAAGGTATCACAGTTATCAGAGAAGCTTTATGCTTACAAGAGGGACATGCAGAGACTTATCAACAACAGTGCTGATATTGAGGAGCTCTCTGACTTGAAGCTGAAGTTAAGACTTAAGGAGAAGGAAATGATGGAACATAAGAGTTCTAAGCATGAGTTGATGGAGAGATATTCTACTTTGAACGAAGAAAATGCTGCTCTTCAACGAAGAATGGAGAAAATTGTGGAGAAGTACCGCCAGTTACAAAGTTCTCTCAACCACTCTAACAATGGATCCACACGGGTTTTGACAAGCCTGCAGAACAAGCTTGATCTCTACAAGATGAAGAACACTAAGGCTATCTACCAGATCAAAGATTTGAAGTTCATGAATGACTTCATGAAGGTATCAATCCAGGCTACAAATACACATTTGCAAGGTGATATCAAGAAGTTGCAAGAAGTTGGTATCTACCCTGATTACGAACTCATTTGCAAGAAAAAGCCAACAATTCGTGTACTTCTGAAGTTTGTCTTAGCTGCAGTGAGGATCAAGAGAAAGACAGAGTACAGCAAAGTTCGCAACGACAAGATTGAGCTTTTGGAAATGAAGGTTATGGATTGATGCAATTGGTCATTTTTGGGTTCCGGTACAGACTAGAAGGTTGGGATTTATACTATTCTAATGTAATTATGTTAATGATTAACTCTTGATTAGCCATGTGTAGCTGAAGCTGGTGTATTAATGCCAAGTGTTGTTTAGATCTGGGCGTATAGGCAATGTCTAGGAGTGAATGCAAGGGCTCTACGACAAAGCAAAGGCAAGTTTGAGTCCAGAAAATCCATTGGGTTGTGCTAGTATACAATCAATGAGCACAATTAAGTAGTGCATATAAGCGGTTATCCTCATTTAGAGGTGTGCGTAGATATAGGGGGTCATTAGTGTTGGGGTGTGCGTATGTCGTTGAAATGGGAGCAGAAAATAATGGGCACTCAAACAATGGTCTTCACCTCAAAGAATCTCTTCAAGTAGTAAATCTGGAAGATGGAGTTGGCACCAACGATGATCAACTGGAAAAGGGACCACCACTTAACACGGGAGTTGGTAGACTCGGCGGTGTTTCTGTGTGTTCTCTCACGAACAACAATGTAACTCTGCTCGTTCTTGACCTCAGTAGTCAAGGTAGACAATCTTCTAACAGCAGCATCCAAACTGTCATTGTTTGGATCATTCAGATCAACGAAAACAACACCGTGGATGTTGAAGGAAACATCCTTAGTGTCAATGGAAGAACGCTCGTTGGAGAAGCAGTAAGAGTACTTTCCCTTCTCAGTTGCTGTCACCTTAACGTCACCGTGGGAGACATCAGCCTTCTTACTAACAACCTTACCAGAAGGAGTGGCAATCCAGAAGTCACCAGTCAACTGTTCCTTGGAACGAGCATCTCTGTTACCAAACTGGAAGGTGACGGACAATTCGTCATTCTTCTTGATCTCTTCGAAGAAGCACAACTTGCCATTAGCTGGGATCAAGACATTGTGGGCAGACACAAGAGTCGCACAGAGGGCGAAGAGGAGAACAACAATGTTACGGAGCATCGCTGGTGTTGTGTGAGGATCAAGGTGTATTGTTAGTGTTTTGACGTGTCCTTTGACTTTCACCAAATTTGTGTTATTTTGGACGCGTGTCGCGACTTCGGATTATATAAGCAGGCAGCCTTTTGTTTTGCTTTCAGCATGATCTAGAACTGGCTTAATCAACATGTCTAACAAAGTGATTAAATTAGGCAGTAACCAGTCAATGTGCTACAAGGATCATATTAACTTATCAAAATGGATGCATTTTAGCCAGAAATAACCATGCAGCAAATATACAAGCGGCACTTCCAACCTAACAAAACAAACGACTCTGTAACAAGTCCAACCAGGACAAGTCAATTTGGATATTATACTTTTTGTGTCATTACCATCTTTCGTCCATCACCGGAAGAATCATCAAACAGCTTATTTTCTTCTGAAGGAGGAACCCTCGGTCAATCTAGCCTTACCACCAGTTGGCTGGGTCAAGACAGTAGCACAAGAGTCACAGGTGACAGCGGTCTGAGCGTGAGAGAAGACAGTAGTAATGTTCAAACAACCTGGGCACTTGACGTCCATGAAGAAGGATCTTGGGGACTGGACCAAGGTCTTAAGCTTGTGCTTTCTAGCCTCAGAGGCAGCAGATGGGTGCAACAAATCCTGAACCAAAACCTGCGAAATGTGTTAGTAAACCTGGTCATTGAACTTGAAAGATCCCTAATAAGTGTGAATATGTAGATAGTTTTCCAGTGGAAGTAGCGTTTGGAAGAGTACGTTCGGAGTTCTCCGAGTATTTTGAGTTGTGTGATCGATGGAGGAATAACAGCCCATTAATCAACGTAGAGAGATGCTATATGAATGCTTCTAAGGTATGGTGAGACCTTAGACAAAACAGATCATAACACTCTATCGTGCCTTGAACAGACCGTACTTCACCCTACCTGGTGCACTTCTATTTCTTCCTCGTTGGTTTGAATCTTGACTTTCAAACGTTTGTCGTGCTTGATGGCGGCTGTAATTATGAAGAAGGACTGTAATGCCTTAGATATATCGTTCTCTAGATTTGTGATTGTTGTTTCGATAGTTTCTGGACGTAGGGCTTGGTGGACTTTGTTCTTTCGTGTGACTTCGATGAGCTAGATTGATTTCATATCTTTAAATGGGTATTTCTGACGCTCTCTTGTTCGTTCTTGGATGAAATATTTGGATAACTTGGTACATATTCTCTGATAGGGATCTGCTGGACTCTTTTCACGTACCATCTTGTTCTTGTTGTTCTGTAAACCCTCTATTAATCGCCACTGGCGTACGCTCAGCGACCAATTTTTCACGTTTTTTTTCCTACAGCTGCCGACGAGCTAGGAAACCTTGCTTAAATATCCCGAATAGGAAGTAGACTGTTTTTGGACGATGGGCTGGTAAGGGCAACATTTCGCACATATTTCCGTTTTGGCTTTCCGGAGGCGCGTGCCCTCGGCGATCGCAAAAGAAGCAGTCACATGTGGTGTTCGGGTTTAATGGTTCATGGGGCCCTCTTACACAGCCAGAATGACCACTTAGGAGATTCATTTAGCAGTTGTATCATATAGAATAGTGTGATATCGCGCATTATATACTTGTTGCGGTTGGGCGGCGAGTTCACACAGGCGAAGCAGAAATTGGAAGGGGCAGAGTGACAGGGTCTCGATATATGTCTGGGGAAGAGTGCATACGCTTGCGCGTCTAGCTCTACTCCGGCCAAACGTCAGACAGCAAGCCTGATCAAGCTCAATCTACGAGCTCCTTTATGGTCATAAATGTATTGGTAAGGAAATAACACAGAAAGAACAAGTCTTGAAACATTCAAGACCTGAGATGGACCTTATATAGTGACCTTGAATAGCAGACGACACAGACACACATACACACGACACACACACGTACCATACACAGTCCCCCTTCATTCAGGAAGCAAAAGGAACAGCAAACAGACAGAGCAAACACATACGAGCACATGCATCCGATCTCTTTCAAAGCCCAAGTCAATTAAGACCATAGAGCAAGTCCAGAGTGGAAGAAGACTCAGAGCGCAAACCCCATCCTGCTGGCTTCGGCTCTTCCATCACCATGAAGGATCAGGACTAGCGACCAAAGAACTGGAAGATATATCTAGTGTACTGTGTATGTTTATTAAGCAAACCCCATGAAACCTTGTGGTGCAATGTAATAACATTACAGTTATCATCAACTTAGAGAGATAGTGAGAACACACTAAATTCAAACAACAACGGAAAACAAAGTCATGACTGAAAATCAACAAGGTAAACAAGGATGGAGAAAAAATAGCAGGTATATGTGTCAGCAAGGAACCCCTAGTTACACGTGGGGATCGGAATTGTTCATAATTCTTGGAATATGCATATTGTCAAACTGGTACAGTCAGGTCCATCGGAGGATATCAAAAGGTCTAGAAGATTTCCCTCTTAGCAAAAAAAGACAAAAGAAAGGAAGAAAAAGAACAAAAGAGACCCGAACAAGATCAATAAGTAATAGCACTTCGATTGTAATATACATGTGGGTGGGCCACAGTGTTGAACTCGGTGATGCAAGCGTCAAGGAGATGGGGAAACGAGACCACCAACAAAAGTCATGAAATAAGTCAACATGCAGAGTAGCAAACCCGGAGAAGGTGAATGTGATGAGGGGAGTAACCACATAAGTGGGAAACTATGACCTCCTGAGGGATTTAGGGAAGAGGATGGTGGCAGATATTTGTGATGGGAGTGGACTGGTACTATGATTGGTTTGTACGGGATGGGGAAAGTAAGTTGTAGATCATAGGCAGATAACAAAGATGAGGAAATCAAATAACAAGACAGAGAAAAGCAAAGAAGTCGTGATAAGGGGGAAAGAAAGCTTATTTGGTAGCCTTCTTCTGCTTTCTTGGAGGAGTCATGCTTCTGTTCTGGTTCACTGTGTTATAGCCATATTTTGGCTTTTTCTCAGCAGGCTTCAAGATCTGGAAAGAACACAACAAACTCTCGTCCACACTCATCATGGCACCAGCGTTGTCAAACTCACCACAGTAGTTTGGAGCACTGAACAACGTCACAAGCTGTCTCTTACTGAAGAATTCGTAACCATCTTCAACCACTTGATGGGCTCTACAAATCAAGTCCATATCATGCTTCTGAAGGAATCTCGACACCACATCTGGGCCGAATGTGAAGGAAACACCACGGTCGTTTTCACTCCATCCCGTGATATCTTTATCTGGGTCTGACCAGAGCAAGTCACAGAGCAGACCAACATCTGGAATATCTGTAGGTCTCATGACTCGTCTGATTTGCTCCATAGAGTTCAAGTCTGGAGACAAACCACCATGCATAGTGAAAATCTTCTCGTCAATGATAGCAGCGATAGGCAAACAGTTGAAACAATCTGTAAATGTCTTCCAAAGCTTGATGTTATACCTTCTCTTACATTCGTCGTAGAATCCGTAAATTCTGTTGATAGACGCACACTCGTGGTTTCCTCTGAGGATGAAGAAGTTCTCTGGGTATTTGATCTTGTATGCCAACAATAGACAGATGGTTTCAAGGGATTGTTTACCTCTGTCAACGTAGTCACCCAAGAAGAGATAGTTAGACTCTGGTGGGAATCCTCCGTACTCGAACAATCGTAAGAGGTCGTAGTACTGACCGTGGATATCACCACAAATCTTGATAGGAGCCTCGAGTTCTAGCAAAATAGGCTGTTGGATGAAGATTTCACGGGCCTTCTTACAAAGGAAGCGAATTTCGAACTCTTCTAGTTGTACTTGTTGTCCAGGACGGGAACCTCTAACTTCAAGGAGTCTGTCGACGATGGAATCGAGATCAGCTTCTGGTTCTTCAGCCATTGTGATTGTGATTGTGAGTGGTTTGTTTGTTGTGAGTGGTGAGGTGGCTCTGTTTCAGGGGAGAGAAGCGATGCTATGCGGCAGATGGCTTCAGTCGACGGAAACAAACGTATGAAAGAGACTCAATTGATAATTTGAGCTCAGAACTAGGTAATCAAACGCGTTGGAATGTAGCGCGTTGCTTCGTAGTGTTTGCTAGCGTGTGCTTTTCGCGTGAGAGGGGGCGGTGGTGGGATTTCCGGGTGGGCGGCAAGCAAGACGGGAAGGCACCAGACGGCAACGATGAGGCGGATGTTTAGCAGGAGGCCAGGTGATGAACTGTACGCGGCTACCAAGGTCCGTGGGTCAAGGTTGCTGGTGATGAAAAGTCCAGTTAGGCTGTTGGCGGCTGGGTTGTTGTGGTCAAATTCCAAAGGGGGCAACTTTTTTTTGGGCGCCACTTTTTCTCCGACGTAAACAGTTCCGCGAATTCGCGCGCGCTAGGGGGTCACCCGGACGTCGTGGGGGTCCCTGCCGGAAGCCTGCTGCTCGTTTGGCATCTCTCCACAGTCTTATGACATTGATAACGAACGCAGTGCCCATCACATTGATTTCGGACCACAATCTGCTCTAGAATTGATTCTGACACTTGCATCCTTTGCGGTACATTCTTTCTTTACACGTTGAACGGCTCATGGTTGCTTGTTTCCGACCATGACGACTCCGTTCAAGAATCTATACCATCTTAGAAAAGTTTCTGAGATTGATGCCAAACCTTGTGCATTCTGTTACAAACCATCCACATCTGTTCTTATAACCAGTGACGGTAAAACTGATTTCTTTTACACCTGTGATATACATCTCAAGGACCGTGCATTTGCCTCCCCAATCTACGATGAGGAATATCTTAAAGCCAAGGCTCAAAAGGAAACACTCGATAAGGAAATCAAGGGTCTCAAACTACGGTGGGACGAGAAAAACCGTTACTCTGGATGGGAGAAAATTGTCAGCTATACGAAGTGGACTAAGTCCGAAGACAAATCCAAAGATGAAGAATCAGACTCCGAATCGAGTGATAAGAAGTCCAAGAGTTCAGAAGGCGACGAGAAGGCAGACAAGAAGAAATTGAAAGAGTTGACCACTGAGGCTAGTGGTATTGATAAGATTCTTTCAAAGCCACCTCGCGTGTTTGAGTTAAACAAGGACATCTACAGAATACGACTCGAGAAGAAGAAACCAAAGCCACAAATTGACACAACCGGAGTGAAAGACCTATCGATGTTCCCATCTGCCCCACAAAAGCCATTGGAATGAAACTACATATTGCATATACAATAAATGAGTAATGACCTATTGACTTATATGCTTAATTAATGACTGATTTGACGAATTCAAGACATTCATCCTGACCCTTATCTGGATTATCCAATTGCCAAGTAAGAATCTGGTTCATCAGGCTAGACATCCATGGACCTGGTTTACGATCAAGTTTTTTGGAAATAGTCTTACCGTCAAGAAGTGGTTTCATCTTGTAGGCCTCTTGGAGCTCCTCGTTGTGAATGACTTCCCACATGGACTCGTACTTTGGTAAAACGGCTTCAGGGCCACTCTGAATGATCTCATCAAACAGGTTAAAAACAAATGCAAGTTTGTAATCAGCGTCGTAGTTTTTCAAAAGGAAGCCAATTTCTGATCTTTTGTAATCAGGAAGTCTTGAAACTATGTCTTGGAATTCTGCTTTGGTGGAGAGAATCTTGGTGACGATATCAGCTTCGTTCTTGGATCCCTTAATACCTTCTCGCACAATAGCCTCAGATGCAAACATCTGTTTCATCTTCTTATTGATTGCCACCTTTATACCAGCCCATGGTCTCAGAACAATGGATGTCCAGAACAAGCGTTTGGAAAGGTCGCCCCTGAGTACCTCTGTAACCACCATTGCAAGCTTCTCACCATATGGAGCTGATCTCACCGTTTCCACAGACTTCCATGTGTTCATTTCAATCTCAGATTCCACCTTCTCAATTGTAGAAACATCATTGAACTGCTTAACGTCATTTTCTATTGTACCAAAGCCGAAGACAACACCGATGAGCTTGGCTTCAGAAAGAAGTTCCAAACCTCTTGGTGCATCACTCTCAAGTGTCTTGTTGATCTCAACTCCGACTCTTTCTCTTGAAATCTTATCAATCAATGCCTTCTTGACTTCCTCACCCTTCATTGATTCAAACGTCTCTCTTTCAAGCTCGAAGCCAAATCGACTTGAGAATCTGATGAGTCTCAAAACACGTAATGGGTCATCGAGAAAGGTCTTTCTAGGTTCAAGTGGTGTTCTAAGAACACCATCTTTGAGATCCTGAAGACCTCTCTTTGTTAGGTCTTCGACTTGATCTTCTTGGATGTTGTAGAATAGAGCATTGAGGGTGGCATCTCTTCTCATGGCATCCTCCTCGGGGGTTCCAAATTTGATCTGAGGAATTCTTGAATCCTCGGTGTATTCTTCATTTCTCAAATTCACAAAGTCGATATCAAGCCCATAGATCTTTGTAGTCGCAGTTTCCAAATGCTTTGACTTCTCTGGATTCTTTTCAATTGTATGAATATTTCCGCTTGCGATGCCATCTCCGTTCTCTTGTGTCTTCAAGAACTTAATGAGTCCCTCCGCAAACTCTTGTCCAGACATAACATTGACAGCAACATCCAAATCATGTGATGCCTGTCCAAGAAGCTTGTCACGGACCCAACCACCAGTGATACGGGGCTCAAGTTTCTCTGCTCCAGGGTGTTTACTGTTGTAATAATCAGAGTAGCGCTTGATCAAGCCAGTAATGTTGGCCTCAAGAGGCGTTAAAGTGAGCTTCGGTGCTAGTGGGTTGAATCCTGAGGTGGACATCTTTCTTTTCATCAAACGAGCAAAGGTTGAAAGCATACAGTATGCTGACTTTCCAATTATGATTGTGATTATAGAAGAGAAAGGTGAGAGTTCATCGCGGTTGCGGATGCGCGAAATTTTTTGACGCCTTCAGCTTGTCCTGTTGTTACCCAATACAAAACCAAAACATCAACACATTTCAAACAACTTACCCTTCATTTCCCAAAAGTACTAGCGGTTTATAGAGCTATCTGTACTAAATTCACTATATTGCATTTTATCTGCTGAAATTGGCGCATTAACGGCGACAATCACTTGCACTCCAACGCATCATCTCCATCAACACACACATACACAAGATGTCAGGGGATAATAGCAAGTACAAGTACGAGGAGATGTCCAATCAGGTCCTTCGACAGGACAGGAAGATGTTGTCCAATCGTTCGGACCCACTCAGGGATGCCGCACTATCAGCTCCAACGTCGATGGCTGGAAAGCTTTCTATGAAGGATCTTGGTTCAAGAGCTCATGCTGATGATGAGGTTGACCAAGACAAAGCAGTGGCAAAGAGTGTGGCGGATAAGTTCAAAGAGAAAGCTAAGAAGAAATCAACAATGGGATCTACACGGCTTGGGAACAGTACACTCCTTGATTCTGACATGGAAAGCTTGAAGTACCGCCCACACAACGCTGACAGCATGGAAGCATACGAGCGACTCGTTGGATGGGTTGGACAGCTACTCGGTAGTGATATCACACACTCTACAGTTTTGAGTGCCACTGATATTGTTCTTGAAACACTGAAAAATGAGAACGATACCGACAAGTCCAAGCAGAAACACATTGCTGATGATCTCAATGTCCCTGTACCCGACCTTGAATTTGCAACCGCTATTAGGATTGCCAACCAGATTACAGATTACGATGAACAAACTCAAGGTGATCGAGTGGATGATGACAATGAAGGTGTCGCACTTGATCTTGAGGATGATCCGGATGAGGAAGCATCTGAAATGGATAGTGAGAGTGATGATGACTTTGCAGGTCCTCGTTTAGATGACTTTGTCCAACCTACAGTGGAAGACGAAGGTCCAGAGGAAGAAGCGGAAGAAGTTATGAAGCTCCAGTCAAGATCTGGCGAGGCTCACGTTGTTAAGCTTCAAGATATTGGACCTTTCTATCTCCAAAGAACGATATCTTCAGCTTTGAAGAGTCTCGATGCAGTTTCTTTGCAAAACACTACATCTCAAGTCTTTGAGCTTCTCTCAAGTAACAGAGAGGGAAAGGACTTTGAACAAAGTCTTATCGAACTCATTGGAATGGATTCATCAGATCTTCTTCAACTTCTCATTTCCAACAGGGAAACCATTGTCTGGGGAAGCAGACTATCTGAAGCCAAGGATGACAATGAGAAGAAGGCTATCTACGAGCAGCTGAGTTCTAATGGACTAAAGCATTTACTTGAAGATAATCAAGAATCGTCAACAAAGAGAAGAAGAATTGCAAATGTGTCAACTACTCAAGCAAAGGAATCGATCAGAAGACCGAAGATAGTTAATCTTGATGATCTTGTTTTCGACCAAGGCTCACATCTTTTGACCACAACAAAGGTGAACCTCCCAAAAAGTTCTTTCAAGCGTGTGAAGAAGGCATATGAAGAGATTCACATCCCTGCACCAGAAAAGCCACATGATAACCCAGAACTTGTTCCAATTGCATCCCTTCCTGAATGGGCCCAACCAGTTTTTCCATCTAATGAGACCAAGACCCTTAACAGAGTCCAGTCTAAGGTCTATCCCACCGCTTTTCTCGATGACGAAAACATTCTTCTTTGTGCCCCTACTGGTGCGGGTAAGACAAACGTTGCAATGCTCACTGTTCTTCGTACACTTTCTCACTTCAGACGTGACGACGGATCTTTCGCTCTTAACGATTTTAAGATCGTCTATATCGCTCCTTTGAAGGCGCTTGTCCAGGAGCAGGTGCGTGAGTTTTCCAGAAGACTTGGAATATTTGGCATTAAAGTTGAGGAGTTGACTGGTGATTCCAACTTGACGAAACAGCAGATCAGCGAGACTCAGATTCTTGTTACAACCCCAGAGAAATGGGACGTCATCACCAGAAAGAATTCCGATACTAGTTATACAAATCTGGTGTCTTTGCTGATTATTGATGAAATTCATCTTTTGCATGATGAGAGAGGTCCAGTCCTGGAGAGTATTGTTGCCAGAACAATCCGGAACTCTGAGTACACATCAAGAGAAACAAGGTTGGTTGGATTGTCTGCCACCTTGCCAAACTATAAGGACGTTTCCAGATTCCTTAGAGTTGATGAATCCAAGGGATTGTTCTTCTTTGATGCTTCTTACAGACCGTGCCCACTTGCTCAACAGTTTATTGGTATCACTGAGAAGAACTCTTTCAAGAAAACACAAGCTATGAATGAGGCCTGCTACGACAAGATCTTGGAAGCTGCTGGTAAGTATCAGGTCATTGTTTTTGTTCATTCAAGAAAGGACACGTTCAGAACTGCAAAGTGGCTGAGAGACAAGATGTTGGAAGAGAAGAAGCTGAACTTACTCTTGAAGTCGGATGCTGGAAGTGTTGAGGTTCTCAGACAAGCCTCAGATGATGTTAAAGATGATGGCCTGAAGGACCTGCTGTCCACTGGGTTTGCTATCCATCATGCTGGTCTTTCCCGTGAGGACAGAAGCTATTCAGAAGATTTGTTTGCTCAAGGTCTTGTACAAGTCTTGGTGTCTACCGCTACTTTGGCCTGGGGTGTGAATTTGCCTGCACACACAGTCATTATCAAAGGAACAGAAGTTTACGCTCCAGATAAAGGTGATTGGACCCAACTGTCTCCGCAAGATATTCTCCAAATGCTTGGTAGAGCAGGTCGTCCACGTTATGACGAAAGTGGTGAGGGTATCATCATCACCTCACAGTCAGAAGTGCAGTACTATTTGGCTGTTCTTAATCAACAACTTCCAATTGAATCCCAGATGATGAGCAAGCTTGCTGATAACCTGAATGCAGAGATTGTTTTGGGTACCATCAAGAACCTTGATGATGGTGTTGAATGGCTTGGCTACTCATATCTCTATGTTCGTATGCTGACATCACCTGCTATCTACAGAGTTGGTCCGGAGTATACCGATGATAAGGCATTGAAGTGGAAGAGAATTGATTTAATTCATTCAGCTTTGACGATTCTTCATCAGAACAACCTTGTTGTTTATGATGCAGAGACTGGACGTACTCAATCTACTGAGCTGGGCAGAATCTCCTCCCACTACTACATCAGTTATGAGTCCATGTCATTTTACAATAAGCAGCTCAAATCCCATTCATCTGTTATTGATGTGTTCAGGATTTTTTCTTCTTCTTCTGAGTTCAAATTGATTCCAGTAAGACAAGAGGAGAAGGGTGAAATTACAAAACTTATTGAGAGAGCTCCTGTTCCAATCAAGGAGGATGTGAATGACCCAAGAGCCAAGGCTAATGTGTTACTTCAATCATACATTTCGAGACTTCCATTGGATGGATTTGCTTTGAATGCTGATATGATCTACATTACACAATCTGCTGGAAGATTATTGAGAGCCATCTATGAGATTGTCCTGAAGAAACAATGGGCTGGATTGACCAAATTGATGCTGGATCTTTGCAAAATGATTGAACGCAGAATGTGGCTATCCATTTCTCCTTTCAGACAATTTCCACACTGTCCACCTAAGATCATCAGGAACTCGGAGAGTTCGAGTTTGCCGTGGTCCGAGTACTTCCACTTGACTGAGGTTAGTGAGATGGCCGAGGTACTCCGAGATGAAGGTTCTGCAAGAAAGGCACTGGAAATGGTTAGAAAGTTCCCAAAGCTTGAGCTCAAGTGCTCTATCCAGACAATTACTCCTACTTTGCTCAGATTTGAGCTTGATGTGACACCAGAATGGGATTGGGATGTTTCAGTCCACAATAATTCGGAACAGTTTTTGCTCCTCGTCGAAGATACCAATGGTGAGAAGATCCTCTACAGTGACAGTTTCCTTGTAACACGTAACTATGTTAACATGGAGCACTTGCTGGAGTTCACTGTTCCGTTGGCTGCTCCAGTTCCTCCAAACTATTTTGTCACACTTGTGTCTCAAAAGTGGTTACACTGTGAGTACAGAATACCAGTCTTATTGAACTCTATCAAGGTACCAAAGCAGTTCCCTGCACCAAGAGACTGGTTGGATTTGTCTCCAGTACCAGTTTCGGACTTGAAGGTCCCAGAGTTTACAGATGCTCTTGATATCACCAACTTCAACAAGCTTCAATCACAGGTACTACAGGCTATCTATCAGTCAAACGATAATGTTTTTGTTGGTGCTGTGAAGGGATCTGGTAAGACTGTGCTTGCTGAGTTGGCTCTTTTCAATCTTTGGAAGCAGAACAAAGGACGTGCTGTCTACATTGTTCCTACTCAGGAGAAGATTGATGTTCTCCACAAAGACTGGTCGAGGCGCTTTGGTGACATTGCCGGAGGCAAAGTGATTGGAAAGTTTACCAACGAACTCACCCACAACTTGAAGGTTCTTGCTGAGAGTCACTTGGTTTTAGCAACACCGCAGCAGTTTGATGTGGTGTCACGTCGTTGGAAGCAGAGAAGAAACGTCCAGTCGATTGAATTGCTCATTGTCGATGACGTTCAGAACCTTGGTAATGGGCTTGAGGGATGCATATATGAGAACATTATTTCCAGAATGAGATTTATGTCGACTCAGCTTGATACTGGTTTGAGAATTGTTGCTCTCGGTACATCCTTAGCCAATGGAAGAGACTTCGGAGAGTGGATTGGAGCTAGCAAGCTGAACATATACAACTTCTCCTCCCTTGACAGAATCAGACCTTTGGAAATTCATCTCCAGGCATTCAATATTAACTACAATCCATCTCTTATACTAGCTATGATCAAGCCAGCATATACCGCTGCCAAGGGGTTCCAAGGTGGTTCTTCATTGGTCTTTCTTCCTACAAGGAAGCAGTGCATGGATGTTGGTTTGGAGTTTACAAGACTAGCTTCACAAGATGAACATTCTTTCCTGAACACTGAACTGGGAGAGATTGAGCCATTGCTAAAGAAAGTGTCTGACCCATCATTGGAGAGCCTGCTCAGAAATGGTGTTGGTCTCTACTACAAAAACATGGGACAGACAGACAGAAAGATTGTTGAGAGATTGAGCAACGCTGGTGTTCTTGGTCTTATGCTTGCTACCAGGGAAACTGCTTCTTATGCACCAACCGCAGACTTGGTTATTGTGTTGAGTACACAGTTCTATGAAGGAAAGGAGCACCGCTACATTGACTACCCGATTAATGAAGTGTTAGAGATGGTTGGGTGTTCGAGAAGTTCTGATGAGACAGACAGAGCGTTGATCTTCACAAATGTCACTAAAAAGGAGTATTACAAAAAGTTCTTGAATGAATCATTGCCTGTTGAGAGTTTCTTGAATGTCTTTTTGCATGACGCATTCATCAATGAGATTAGTACTGGTTTGTTGAAGTCCAGAGAAGACTGTGTGAATTGGCTTACTTACTCATATCTTTACAGAAGACTTCAAGCCAACCCAAGCTTTTATGGAGTCAGTGATATCTCGCAGAGGGGAATTTCTACATACTTGTCCAATCTTGTTGAAGATACACTGAACGAATTGGCAGAAGCTAAGCTTGTTGAGTTAAACTACAACGATGATGAAGAAGAGGAAGAAGAAGAAGATGATGATGATGAAGAGGCCGAAATCACTGCACTGGATGGTGCGCTTGTTGCTGCTTATCACAATATCTCCTTTATCACCATGCAGACATTTATCTTATCTCTTACTAAGAGATCGAAGCTCAAGTCGATTTTGGAGATTGTCACTTCTGCTTCTGAGTTTGACACTTTGTCTGTTCGCAAGAATGAGTCTGCCCTTCTTCAGAAGATTTATGCTCGTTTACCGGTGAAATCTTCTCAAGATCTTTCATTTGAATCACCATATCTCAAGGCATTCATTTTGCTACAAGCCCACTTCTCCAGAATCAGCTTACCACTAGATCTTGCATCCGACCAGAAATTGGTGTTGGAGAAAATCTTGACATTGTTGTACACCGTTGTGGACTTGCTGTCGAGTGAGGGTCATCTCAATGCCACCTATGCTATGGATCTTTGTCAAATGGTTGTGCAAGCTACATGGGATACAGACAGTCCACTCAAACAGATACCGTATGTCACTGAAGAGACAATTCAGCGTGCAACAGCTCAGAATGTGATCTCTGTGTTTGATCTTATGGAGATTGAGGATGATGTCCGTGAAAACATCCTACAGTTGTCCCACAAGGAGCTTGAAAAGGTTGCTGAATTTGTTAATGACTACCCAAATGTTGAACTGTCCTACAAACTTGACCCACAACAGACAATTACATCCAATGAGCCAGCACATATATTGGTGACAGTGACAAGAGATGATGTTCCTGAGGATCTTGATGTTGTCTGTCCACACTACCCATTCTCTCATACAGAAAACTGGTGGGTTGTCATGGGCAACAAGTCCACAAGAGAGCTCTATGGTATTAAGAAGGTTGTCTTGAACCAAGAGGAGGTCGACGTAAAGCTGGAGTTCACTATCCCAAGAGCGGGTCATCATGAACTTTCTGTTTGGTGTGTTTGTGACTCTTTCATTGATTGTGACAAAGAGATTGCCCTTGAGGTTGACGTTGAGCAAGGCGAAGATGACAGTGACGAGGAATGAGGAGATAATTGTATGTTGCATGCACCGCTATTTAATGTTAATGAAACAACTAATCATGTATAGAAGTTGCTTTGTATTGTCCCAAGTCCGTCGCCTCGGAGGAAGAACCCCGGCGCTTTCCAAAGTCCTGGCGCCTGATTGGCTGCAGCTTTGGAATGTGGGATCTTGGTGAGAGTTACTACTTGTTGTCCTCTCTGTGTGTCTTATTACCAAACTCTCCTTCGAATGGCCCCTGTGTCTCTGGCCCTCCATCTGATCTAAAAATGTGTCAATGCCCCGATTGGGTGCTACCAGTCAACCCCCGAGAGCATCAACAATGGATGCGGAGCTCCAATGTGGCTCAGACTTTGGGTCAGGGGATCTGTCAATGGTGTCTGGTGGCTCATTGAGTGTTGTGGCTATCCTCTTTTGTTGGTGTTCGTGTTGTCGGTGTTTGGCCTGGAGATCTTGGTGCTGTCGGTGTCTGTTGGCCGGGGGTCAGAAGACCTTGATGTGTGATCTTGAATGCAGTACTGGGGAGACAATCAATAGCGCCAGCAATTAGCAGATTCTCAATAGAAATCCAAAGGGCCCTTAGTTGAGTTATACACTAATTTCCCCTGTGCCTAGTGTGGTTTGAGCTGCGTGCGCCTTTCTAGCCGTATTCCGTTTTTGTGGTTTTGATCTCAAAATTTTTTGGATTTAATTAGCTGTACCGCGGATACGTCAAATTATTAAAGTCATGATCTCTGCACCATATGGCATACCTGCAGCTCTCTAGATTCTGACAGCAGTGCGATGCAATCTTGTCCAGTTCTGATGTTTCATCTCGTCTGCTGTGTTAATGCTCTCCTTTACGCTCCAGCAAAATATCCAAGAATGGGCCATCACGTCTATTGTCTAGTGGCAATGGTATTTTGAGTAGCGTACTACTATCCTTTAGGAAGGAGTATAATTGGATTGTAATATTTGTGTTGTGAAGCGGTAATACGTCTAGTATGCAGTGTGAATCATGAATTTGGCCGTTTGAGGATTTGATCTAAGATGCGGCGGTTGTACTTGACAAGCATCGATGGTACTTCCATTGTGAGATTCATTGAGTCAATCTACAAACAACCAAGCATTAGAGCCTGACTTCTAACATCATTGTTCTCTCATTGTCTTTATATATTTCTGGGCCATTGGCTTATGTGAACTATTATAGACAACTGTGGTGCAATATTCAAATCGTAGAAACTCTAGGAGGCGCTGATTCCGATCTACATCCCGGTGCATCTTCCCAAGGCGGCGCTATAAGTTTGTGCGCTTTTTGGAAATTTTCAGGGGGTTTTAAACTTGTGCCGATAACTAACTCCAAACGTCAAGTTTAAGAGTTTGGCATGACTTGTTGCTTCCACAGGCTTCACCTGCTGCTACGGATACGGCTCCATTCTCATTCGTTTTCGATGCCCAGATGGCGTACATTGAGATTTTAACATCATATCTACTGCCTCTCTTTCAGAGAATTGCAGTGCGGGTCCGCTGACTGGCTGATTTGTTTCAACAGAAGTTCTTTCACCATCTGTGAGGCTCGCCTATTGTACATTTTGCCTGTTTATAGTTAGGTACTCGATACTATTAGATTATAACACGCACTTGATGTACACTTCATGAACTTGTAGCTCTCAGGCGAAGTTGCCGCCGTGATCAATGATCTGTGCTACCGCGGTAAGCTTATTGTTTAAAAGTCTACAAGGACATCCGCCGTGTAAAATCTCTGGACATTTAAGTGCATTAGAATACTCATTAACAGGACTCATGGTAGGCGTGTCTGTTGCCGATGTGTTGGTTCTGTGGATTGTTTCTTGGAGGGGCGCGTTTGGAGCTTGCGGATCAACCAGCATGGGAGGTGAAAGGAGTCCATTTCAATGTTTCATCCAGTCAACATGTACGAGTGTGTGTGTGTGGAGTAACATAACTAATACCGCTGTGTTCCTGGATGAGTTCTGAGGTGTATGCTATTCCTCCCTTTGTGTTGTCTTTCGGACTAGTGATCGTAGATGACGTTTTGGTATCCAAGCGCATTGTTAGAGCCCTGGTAGGTGAACACTGAAGCGAGATTAGCTGAATTTCCAGAAGACCAGATGTACTATTGGACAAGTTGTCTATAATTACTTCAAGGAGCCTCTTGTGTTGGCAATTATATTGCTGGGCGATGAGGTTCACTTTCCAGTCACGTGATAATGCTCATTAATCCAGATTCGGAAAGTTTCCGAATCAGGTTGTTTTGGTATTTCGCGGCGCCTTGATCGCTTGATCGTCTCCCCCAAAGCCTTGTTGCTTAGCCTTCTGCTCTTTTGCTCTAACCCAGTCTTCCGCCTTTGCGAAGACTTTTATCAATACCAATCTCTTGGACTCTCAAGACCTCACACACCCTTTTTTTGCCGTGATGAGAGCGCTTTCGCACATGTCACGTCGTCTTGACGTACGAAGACCAAGAACCTTATTGGCCGTGGTGTTCACCCTGATGTGTGTCTATCTATTCTCCTACTACTCAGATGAAAGCTACGAATACACCACACAGTCTCTCCAAAGTATGAATGAGAAGCTAAAACTCATGAACGCTCGTATTGAAGGATGGAAAAAGATGGCAGAGATCGAGAAGGATTACCACGTGGAGAGTGTGTCATTAATGGTTATGCCAAGTACAACCTCAGCGGCTGCTGCCCCTGTGGCCACAACCTCACACATGGAAGAGCCTATTAACGAGGTATTCCAAGTGGATAAACAGAAGGGTGTTATTCTGCTGTTTGCTAGAAGTTTGGATCTTCAGAAAGTCATGCAGACTATGCACTCGCTTGAAGACCGTTTCAACAAGAGATACAACTATGACTGGCTCATCATCTCTGACACTATCTTATCTCAGAACTTTAGAAGAATGGCAACTGCTCTGGGATCAGGAGAAGTGAAGTTCCACCCAATCTCGCGGAGACAGTACATGACATTCCCTCCATCTGTTGACAAGGTCAGACTTAAAGAGGCCAGAAGAATGTTAAGACAGAAAAATGTGAACACTATTAAGTCACAGAGAGTTAAGCATCTTCAGAGATTCTGGGTTAAGGAGATCTTCAATATTGAGCCATTATTGGAGTATGATTATTTCATGAGAATTGAGCCTGACTCCTGGTTCTCCTGTGACATTGGCTTTGATCCTTTCAGATACATGAAAGACCACGACAAGACCTATTCCTTTGCATTTGCTAAGAGACATGAAGTTAAGGGATACCCAACCCTTTGGGCAAACACCATCAAGTACAT
The DNA here is from genome assembly GCA_030580135.1 of Petasospora easanensis. NCBI lineage: Eukaryota > Fungi > Ascomycota > Saccharomycetes > Phaffomycetales > Wickerhamomycetaceae > Petasospora > Petasospora easanensis. The sequence continues at coordinate 28,207 of JAKTSI010000063.1, read as the reverse complement.
TGAAGAAAATCCTAATGATATCTCACCAAAACATTTGCTTGAGTTTGTATCCGATGATCAAGGTGAGACCTTCAACGGTTGCCAAATCAAGACCAAGTTTGAGATTGGTGACCTCAGATTCTTCAGATCAGAGGAATACCAGCGTCTTGCTGCATTCTATGACGAGACCAACGGATTATACTACGAAGCATGGGATGACAGTACCATCAGAACGATGGGTGTGTTGCTTCTGCAGGACCGCAGTAAGCTTCAGTTCTTGGGCAGCATGGGATTCGATGATCAAGATAGCAATTCAGGGTTGAAACAGTGTCCATTTGAACGTTCTATTAGAATCAAAGCACAATGCACTTGTAACCCACTTGATGATATGACTTGGCTCGAGGGAAGTTGTATCGAGAAATTCTTTGATACTAACGGGTTCAAGATTCCTGAGGATGTTCCAAGACGTCTTGCCGAGAAGGCTAGAATTGAAGAGGAGAAACAAAAGGCGGATGAAGAGAGAGAATATGAGGATGAGCAACTCCAGCTGCTGAGAGAGCAGATTATCGAAGAGCAAAACAGACTCTTGAAGGAGAACCCAGTTGATGTCGAACAACAAGAGGGTGATCCAATCCTTCCAGGCGAAGATACCCCAGACGTTGGCCAGGATGACTGAGCGTGTCGTCGTTATATATGAAACTACAGTTGAATGATTTTATGTTTTTATCGTCGTTAAATATTGTTGTCGTAGCTCTGAGGTATATAGAACTCAAACATAAGCAGTTCATAACCAAATGTATAGCTGATCAGTCATGATAATATAATCGTCTCTTGTAACTTTTTTGGTCTCTTAATGTAACATCTCCGTAGAATGACCCTTCAACAAACCAACAGTAATACTGTTACTTCTTCCTATATTTGCTTCTTCATGATATTGGATATCAGGATGAACCTTGTGGTAGTGGTTGGAGTATGATTGTGCTAGGGAATGCTGCTGGGCAATCAGGTGTGCGTTGGATCTTGCAATTGGGGTCTTTGGAGCGTTATGTGCCAGTGGTGAAGATACACGATCTGGTCTCTTGAGTTGCAGGTGTGGTGGGGTAACCGTGATGGAGTTATGGCGGCGCAAGGACCCAAATGAGAGTGTCAGGTCACCATCATCATCAGAAGAGTCATCATCTGCTTCTGGAATAGTTGGTGGTGTTTGTACCTTCTTGAGGCTTGGAGTTGGAGGCTCAGCAATTGAATGAGCGGATTCGTCATCAGAAGATTCGGCAAAGACAACTTCAGGGCCAGAATGTTCAGAATCAGAGTCAGAGTTCTCAAAGAAACTGTACTTTGGTGCTCCGCGAGTTGGCAGATGGGAAGACTTAGAAGTTGGCTTGGATGCTGGTGGCTCTGGAGCATGACCACCAAGATCTTGGATCAGATATGAAGGAACTGAGACCTCGGAGAATCTGTCACCATGCTCATCATTGTAATCGTCATCTTCATGCTCTTCATCATCCTCATCGGATTCATCATGCAGAATGAACTTAGATTGAACATGTGGAGCAATGGAGTCATCATCCTTTTTCTCAGTGGTCTTGTTCATCTCAAAGTCTCTCATCTTGGAGAAGAAGTTCTCTCTAGTCTGTTGTTGTGAGGAAGGCGGTGGAAGTGGTGGTGGACTTCTGGCCTGTGAGGACGGTGGACTTCTAGCATCAGCAGTACTTGTGTAAGCATAACTTGGCCCATAGTTGTCCAAGTAAACAGAATCCAAAGATGCAAAGCTGGCATTAACAGGGAGGGAAACCAACTGAGTTCCCCTGGAAGTAGAAGACTCATTGGACATGGACTCTGCTTCCAAGGCCTGTGAAATACTCAAAGACGTACTTGATTTCTGCTTGCCGTCATTGAAAATGTTGGATAGTGAGTTGAGAGCAGAACCAGTGTTGAGGAACAGGTCACCTTCAGCATGTGTATGTATTTCGACTTGAACCTCACCAGATTTGACACGACGATGACAGGAGAAAGAGTCACAACGAACAGGACCATCAACAGAACCATCAGGACTTGGCAGGTCTCTTGTGTGTTCATCACCGCTCGAACGCAAGCCAGCAAATTTCAGAGCTTTAGCGAAACCTTTGCGTAATTTGGATCCAAGACCAGTAACAGCAATCTTGACTTCTTCGTTTGAGACATCAATCTTGCAAACACATGACTTTTGCTCTGCCATGAATTCATCCGATTGTTCAGGGGTCAAATCTCTCAAAGTCAATGGGTGCTTCTTGATCTGACGGATTGTAAGACGTTTCTTCGGATCCTTATCCAAGATCTTAGTCAATAGATCCAATGCAATCTCCTTGTCGTTTTCTGTAAAGTCTTCAGGGAATGTTTCAGGGAATGTCAACTCCTTAGTGTAGATAACATCGAATAGCTCAAACTCATTGGTGGCCCAGAACGGCAACTTTCCAAACAAGAAACAGTAGAGTGTAATACCCAATGCCCAAATATCAATCTTGTAGGTAATCTTTGGATGGCCATCTTCTTCCTCAAGTGGTTTGCAAAGCTCTGGGGCCAAGAAGGCAGGAGTACCAGCAGTCTTTGCAAGGTCATAGTCATCCTGTTCTCCAGTTTTCAATGATGAAGCAAAGGAAACACCAAAATCTGAAATCTTGACCGATCCATCACCTGAAATAAGCAAGTTGGCCGGCTTAATATCTCTGTGGACAATTCCTTGATAGTGTAAATATTCCAAACCAAGAACAACGTCTCTGAACACCTGGATGGACTCTTTCAAGCCCATCATTGGAACGTCCTTGGCCTTCTGCCATTTCACTTCACCTTTCTCCAAGTACTCTAGAACCAAATAGATTTTTCTTGAATTAGCATCATCCATCACCTCTCTCAACTGGACAACGTTTGGATGATTGATCTTTTTCATGATAGCAATCTCACGACGGATCTTCTCTTCATAAGATGAACCAGGTCTGAATGACTTACGTGGACCCTTACGGTCCACAATCTTGATAGCAACGAACTCCTCAGTTTCCAAATGTTTGGCTAGCTTGACTTTTCCATGCTCACCACGACCAATCTCCTTAATGATCTCGTATGAGTTGAGCATCTTCTTCCGTGAAACTGGATCGTATCCAAGAGAAACAGTCTTGGACTCCTTCACTGATGGTGATGAGTGTGCATGATGTGGGTTGTGATGTGGGTTGAGCCTTCTTGTATCAGAACCAGATAATGGTGATTTTACTGCAGGAGTACTATCACTGACCCTCTTCTTTTGGCCTTGAAGAACTGCTAGAAGGGATGCCTGTGAAGGTCTTCTGGTAGTTTCATTATGTATAGTGGCCCTTCTTTGGAATGGACCATGGCCAAAGAGTGCCTTCTGATGTGAAGGATTGCAGATCTTGTTTTGTTGTTGGCGTTCCACCAGGGATGCCAGGGAATCAGTGGAGGAGAATGGTGAGTCAATAGTGAAATGCGAGTTGATATTGGGCGAATGGGGAGGCGATTCCATAGACTTATGCAGAATCTCTGAGACTTTGGAGAATCTTCTATGATTTGATAGTGACATGAGTTCCTCGGTGGTTGTAGCAGGCGTCATATTAGCTTGTGTGGATGAAGCGGATGTGCCTCTTGATGAGCTGACGGAACGTGTTTCCGCCTCTGTGAAGTCACGAGGCACAGTCTCTGAGCGAATGCTTACTGGATGACTGAAGACCTCTGCAGGAGCCACTGTGGCCTTCTGGGGCAGCTGCCAGCCCTTGGACGAGCTCCCTGAGCGATTCCTCGTATGGCTATCCATGACGTAGATGTGTTCGGATTACCAGGAGGACCGGGGAGGACCGGGGAGGACGGAGAGTGACAGTTTGGACAGGGCGGTAAAGGTAGGCAGTTGGGAAGATGTATGTGTAGGCACTGAACGTGTGCTTTGAGCCTTTCTGGTGTGTCTGTTGACGGGTTGGAAGTGTTGATCTGACTGAGCGTGTGACAGAAATTGTGGAGGCGATGACTGAATTTGATGGACGCGGGTGCGGCGCTAGAAACTTCTACGCGGGGACCGATCGTTTAGTCAGCCTGAGTCCTCTGTGTGACGGGTGTTGTAGATCACTGATCTGTGGAGAGAAGAGTGAAAGGGGGTGCGAAGCAAAAGTTTTTTTTTGCCTTTACGGAGGCGTATATAATTAGACTCGTTTGTAGAAATTCTCACCATCTCCCTCAGGTGCTGTAGCAAGATTTGCCGCCGTGACGTTTACACCGACTCGCCGAGAGCAACAGACGCTTCTTCTCTACATGCGGATGGGGTAAATGGCTGGAAAGCCGATATATCTAGCTTAATCACATTCCAACTTCTAATCACATGCAATTAAATCTTTAACTTGCTTCCTTCATTCCAAACCCTCACATGGCTACCCTTATCACCCCATACTTTTGCAGCCAAAAACCAGGGCAACCACCAGTGTCACCCTCTCGGTAGGGGCAACATTATTAATTTCGCGCAATCACGTGACACGCACATGACCTGCCATGAATTACCGGGTAATTTCCCTATTGGGAAATAGCTTTGTTTACTTTTCGCACGGCAGCCTCCGAAGTTCCCCCTGCGTCATCAATCTACGCCCCAAAAAACAATAAAATCCTCCATAAACACGGGGTCAGAACCTGATAAAAAGGCTAAAAACACGTTACAGGAATCAATATGCAACGGCTTCTAGCTCTTACACTACTCACACAACTCGCAAGAGCAGAATGGGACACCGTTGTTTCCCCAGATTCGAATAAAGCCTACCTCAAACTCTCCACAGATGATCTCCTTCTCATCGACTTTACAGAAGATCTCACATCTGGGGACTCCCTCTCGCAGAGTGCAGTCATAAGTGCTCCTACCACAGGAAACTATTCAATTGCCCTTGCAAACGAGAAGCTTTATGCGTTCTATTCGGACTCGGATGACGATCCGATCACCATTATGCAGCTCAACGAGGACAACGAGTGGGAAGAGTTTGACTTCAACACAACACTTTCATCTAGTTCAATGAAGTTCTATGATGATGCTTCCTTTATGACTTCTTATGATGATGATTCTAATGGCCAACTTATCTACATCTATGGAGGGCGCCAGGGTACCTCCATTACAAGCCGACTTCTGGAGTTCAACCCTATGCAGGGGACCTTACAGTCTGCCATGACTTCAGTATCTCCAACTTCATTCTACGGTGCTACGAATACAATTTTGGACTCAGATGGTATTGCAAATATTGTTATTGGAGGCAAGGCCTCATCCGGATGGGTCTCTATGTTCCAGATAGCTGTTTGGGAGTACTCGTCATGGACATTCAAGACTGTGCAAGAAGCTGACTTTAGTGTGAACTCTCGTATCAATGCACTGGTGCTTCCGGTATTTGGAGATTCAGGTGATGCAGATAGTGTGTTAGTAATAGGTGGAACCTTGGGGAGCTCATGGGCAAGTCCTTACGTACTAAGCTTGAACATCACTGGAGATTGGAATTGGCGGAATGTCACAGGGGTAGGAGAATTCAATCCAAAGAATTGTCTTGGTGCTGTTGTATCAGACGGTGTTCTGATATCCATCACAAGTTCAGAAAGCTCAAAGAGAGATTCATCAGGATACCAAATCAACCTGTTTGATGCCGAGTCATTTGACACGGTGAGTGCAGTTTACGCGTCTTCATCAGTGCTGGCCTCATCATCTACGGACTCTTCTTCTTCCTCCTTTCATTCATCATCCGATTCGACTTCTTCCAGCCACTATTCATCTCCAAGCTCATCGGATTATAGCGTCTCGTCTTCAACACATTCATCTTCAATCATAGCTTCAACATCAGAAGCGGTGTTGGCAAGCTCATCAGAAGCCATCTCCTCTTCCACGACAACACATTCTACATCACACCTCAACACAACTACCATCATCATTGCAACTGTCATACCAATAATTGGAATTGCTATCCTTGGTGTTCTCGGATGGCTCCTTTGGAAGAAATACCGTTCCTCGTCATCCGATGTTCAAAGTGATTCAGGAACAGAGTACTCTGATGACTATTTCAAAGCCATCAGTTCTTATGACCAAGCCAGTATAACTTCCTGGAATGCCAAACGTGATGAGTTCAGACGCAGTATTGTGAATACCCCATACTCCAAACAATCACGGTCATCAACAGAATTCAGCTTCGAGGGAAAGACACCTGTGGCGACTCCACAGGGCCCACCACAACATAATGGCATTCACTTGTTCAAGAAGCACACAACGCGCGTCTCGCGTATATCTGGACCATTTGCCAATCCAGAAGATTATGCTGATAAGCAGGAGCTTTCGCCTATGTCACATTCGAACAAGAGCAGGGCGAGTATCTTGTCTTCAGACCCATCACACTCAGATTACAACGATGAGGAAAAGAGAATTGATGATTTCTTTGGTGATCGTGATGTTCAAGTGCTAGTGTCATCGAAGCGCAGGTCCAAACTCAGAGTTACAAACCCAGATTTGGATATGGAGTCTCTTGTGGAAGTTCAGACTGTTGATACGACAAGCACGATATTCACTGGTGAAAAGGCTGAGCTTATTCTGGATAACTGGGGAGATGATGCGGAGTACTTCAAGGATGTGCTGTTGGCATTTGATCATGATGATCATGAGGACAGTAACAGCGGGACTGCAAGTCTGTAAGATACGAGTCAATTCGAACAGGCTATAAACTACAGAGGTGACTGCATTAAGGTATATCGTATGTGCTATTATGTATGAAAATCAACTTACTATTATAAAAACAACTCATATTCAACCGAATATGGAGAAAAAAAACAAAACCAAACAGCTAGTGTACATCATAAATCAATTGATTTGAATTTTTTTCGTATGCGATCCTTAACTCTTATTGCTCATCAAAGAACGAGCAGTGGTCAATCCTGGAAGATCCAACGATGTTCTGGCGTTCTCGATAGATATTCTACCATCACCAAGCTGGCGCTCTCTCAACATTGACAGCCTTGTTCTGTCCAATGAAGTTCTTGGGACATAGTCTTCAACTTCATCGGCATGCTCATCCACAAATGCACCTTCTCTGAATCTTGGTGTGCCGTTATCGTGGACAATATGCATATCAATCTCCTCAGTGGTCAAATCCTCATCATTCATACGATAAGATGCTCTTCTCTGTGAGTTGCGTCTGAAGACTGAAGAAACTCTCTTGTCAGTAATTGGGGAACCACCAGAAGATGAGGACATTCCTTGCTCCAATGCATGCTGGGTGGAGTACTTGGAAATCTTTGGTCTGTTTGGATCTGTTGGGTCGTAGTTTCTTGGATATTGACTGTAGTCACCTCGTCTAACACATTCTCTAATGATGTCTACGTCCTTTGGCCAGAACATCTTCTGGATACAGTCGTAGACAAATCTTGGCAAAAGACAGGTGAGGATACCGACAAAGAGACAAGCCCAGAATGCAACACTTCCGTAACACTGGGCACCGGCCTTGTAGTACTCTGTAGATGACAATGTGGAACTCCAAATACCAGTCCAACCAAACAATAAAACAAGAGACAATCCATGGATACACAAGTTAAGCCAATCCCACATGTACAAATGAGTCAACATGTAACAATTACATGAGATGACAGAGATGGAAGCGACAAGTGTACCAATCCAGTAACGATGATCCAAGTTCAAACCACTGTAAGTGACCAAACCTTGTCTGTAGAGAAGATGTGGGAAGAAGTACGAAATCAGAGACTGGTACATACCTTCACTCATGTACCACCAGAACTTCTTCATGGTCCATTCAGTTCTCAAGATACCAACTCTGTAGAGCTGTGGAACAAGCAATGACACCAAATCACTGACATCCTGGTCAAAGATACCCATAAAGATGACTGGCAAAGATGTGAATGCCAAGTTGTAGAACATCAAGTAGGTGTACTCGAACAAGTATGTACCATCAAACTGATCATAGATACCATACCAGAACAATGAGACAGTGAAAATGACGTTCTTGTAGAAGAAAGAAGGAATCATTTCGGATAATCTCTTGTAAGACCATCTTCCATGAACAAGGACAAGTCTGGCGAGGTATCTGAATTGACCAACAGCATAATCAGAAGACATGACAGCTTGTCTACCTTCCTCACCAGCGATACCAACACCAATATCAGCAGCCTGGATCATTGCAACATCGTTGGAACCATCACCGATGGCTAATGTCATAACGTCCAAAGTGTCCTTCACCATCTTCACCACGGCAGCTTTCTGAGCTGGAGAAACTCTGCAACACAAGACAGCCTTACACTGCTTACATAACAACAAGAACTTTCTCATGCAGTCACCCTGAAGAGCCAATTTCAAAGCATCACCATCAATGACGACACCATAGTTTCCCTGTGGAGGTTCATGACTAGACTTAGCCTCTTCAACTTCCTCCCAAGATCCTTCCATGTCGAACTTCTCACGGAGGTACTTGTCAAGCAAAGTCTGGACAATCACTCTTGGATCATTGGAGATATCATCAACATCATCACCAGAAGTCTTGATGACCAAAAGCTCCATATCGTTTCCAAGCAAGTTACAAGAGAAACCAATGTTGATAGCGGTCTCCACCTTGTCACCAGTGAGAACCCACAACTTGATACCAGCCTGTGCCAAGACAGCAATGGCATCTGGAACACCATCCTGGAGTCTATCCTCAATAGCACTACCACCAAGAAGAGTCAATTCTCTCTCAATAGAGTCGGCAACTTCTTCCATCTTCTCCTCTCTCTTGACAAGAGCGGCAGCCGCAATCTCATGCTTCTGGTTCCATTTCAAGTACTCAGCCCATGATAGTTCTCTCTGAGCAATACACAAAGTTCTCAAACCTTCAGTAGCGTACTCTTCCAAATGCAAGGCAGTTCTCTCAAGAAGTGTTTCATTAGAGTCCTTCTTTAATCTGGAGTAGATAATGGAGTCAGCACCCTTACAGATCAACAATGCCTTAGGTTCCGCATCTTCTGTCTCACCTGGAATCTTGATGATGGCACTCATTCTCTTTCTGGTGGAGTTAAACTCCAAGACATTGAGCACCTGGAACTCTTTGGCGACACCTTGAACTTCGACGATCAAACCCTTCTTGGTTCTGTTAATGTAGGCGAAACCCATATCTCTTGCAGTACCAACCAATGCGGCTTCATCTGGAGACTGGGCCTTGAGCAAAACCTTATCAGGATCCTCCTTATTCTTCTCAACAAGCACAGAGTGACAAAGGGCCAAAGCCAACATGAAGTGTTCATTAGCACGAGCCTGTTCATCACCTCTAGCGCCCTTAAGATCATCAACAAACTCCTTAGAGACAAATGTAACATCTTCTGGGGTCATACGTGGGTTTGGAGCAATTGAGTAAAGGTTCTGAAGCATGGTCTCCTTATCTTCTGCAATGGCCTTTCTTTCAACAATAGCCTCTTCCTCGACATCAATACCTTGTCTCTTTCTTAAACCAGCAAGAGCTTCAGTGTATGCACGTCCATAAGAAACACCATTGATGGTACACTTCTTAAACTCCATAACGTTCTGGGTCAAAGTACCAGTCTTATCACTGAAGATGTACTCAATCTGACCTAAGTCATCGGAGATGTTCCAGGACTTTGCTGTACATGGGTAATCAAGAGGTGCGTAGTACATGTTCACATCTGAGTAGATGAAGAAAGCCTGTGCGGTCTTGATAATCTCAATGGAGATGTAGAGGGAGATAGGAACAAGTGACTGGTAGAGAATAACAGCGACAAAGAAACTGACAACACCATTAGCAGCAGCTGTGCCTGCAGTAGTACCATATTCAAACTGTTCTCTTGAATTCGAGGTCTCATTATAGGAAATACCATTGACAAGACCGGAGACAAAACAAATGATGAACAAGAGTCCGAAATTGAGGAGAACTGTGTAGTTCAGTTCACGGGAGATACGAGATCTCTTGGTTGGAGTTTCACCAGAGTTGAGCATGATCTTTGTATCTGGACCTGTGAACATGACGATACCAATGGCCCATTTGGTGTTTCTCAAAGAACAACCTCTAAGAAGCAAGTTGTTGATTGTGACAGGTTCATTCTTGACTTGAGCATCTGAACCATACCACTTCAAATTACCTTGGTAGTTGTACAAGTTGGCATGAGGACCTTCACTCTCAACCCAGAATTTGGATTTCTGGATGTCACGAGCGTGTCTAATTCCATGACCTGCCTTGAGAGCTTGACGAACCTTGAGGTTAGTCTCACCATCCAAGTTCTTGGTCTCAACATAACAGGCACCATCAGAATCAGAGGTAGCGAGGAGGATAATATCAGCTGGGATCTCATCATTGTTTAGCACACGGACAATGTCACCAACTTTGACACTCTTCCAGTAGTCTCTAGCAAACTTGGCCTGTGTCTTTGAAGATGTGATGGACATGGTTGGATCAATGACTGATTCGTCTGGGTTGATAGCACGATGAGAGTCATCAAATGGATTATCCATGGATGGTCTGGACAAATCATCCAGTTGCATAGACTTTCTGTTGTCTTCGAAACTGTCAAAGGATTTTCTGGCGTTGATAGACTCCTTGGTTAGTTGTACCAGTCTAGCCTTCTCCTTACCAGTTTTAGTCAAATGAGTCGATAGCCAAGCAATGACACGCATCAGAATCCTTGTGTTGAGCTTTTTGAATCTTCTCCAAAGAGAAATGTTGTCCTCTGAGACATTGTGGTTCTCAACTCCTTGAAGAATATGTGTCGGTGTGTTGTTCACTTCAATATCAGTGATTGTACGTCTGGAATCCTCCATAGCGTCCTTGATGGCAGTAATAACGACAATGACAATAAGAGGAACAGCAGAAAGACCTGGGTTTGGAACACCAAAGATACTGAAGAAACCGAGAATAATCATGATCAAGAAATAAATATTGGCAATATTCTTGAATTGGAAGGCCAAGTTCTTTGGTAGGAAGGAAATTGGTGTGTACTTTGTGGTTCTGATCTTGTTACGTGGGTACGTTGTAATTGGTTCACCTGTTTCTGTAACAAGCTCTTGTGGAAGTGGCATGTTGTGATACACTGATCTAAGCTCATCGGCTCTGTTCTTCGACTTGTCATTTTCTTCTTCAGATTCCTCATCTGAAGCTTGATCGTGGTGTGGTTTGAAGTTGATTTCCCATCTATTCCTCCACCTTAGTGTTCTTGCACGGCCAACTGTCGGGTCTCCCTTCTTATTTCTCACAGTACCCCAACGGTGACGCCTCATCATAGACCCTTTGCGCGGAAGGGGCTTGTCTTCGCCTGCGCCTGAGGCTGATCTTGAGCCATTAGCCACCGCCTCCTCGTCATCATCGTCGTCGCCGCCAAAATGAGCATGCTGGTTTAGCTTAGGCGTAGCTGTAAAAGAATCTGCACTGCTTGACAGTGTTCTTGTCAACTCCGAACCTCCGCCAACCTTGTCTTCACCAATAGTCTCATCCTGGCCGGAGAAGGCAATACGGGCGTTAGGGTCACGTCTCGTGGACCCCTTGTTAGAAGAATTTCTCAGGATAGATCCACCTCTGCCTGACCTGGCACGTTTGGGCACCTGCAATGGTGAATTTGATGTGTCAAAGTGGCCAGCACTGGAATTGGCGGTGTCGAAGGAATGGTCTGCCTCATCGTTGCCATGTTGAGGCGTCAGCTGCGAATCCTGGGAAAGATTCACCTCCTCGAAGCGGAGCTTGTCAGCAAAGGGACTCTCAGGATTTGTGTTAGGATCCCAGTTCGACATCTTGGGGTGTGTTTGGGGTGTAGCTGCTGCCTGTGTAGGTTGAGATCAAGTAATGACGCGTGTTCGAACTGATCGGGCCGGCAAGCAGGGAAAAAAAAGGATGTCACAATGAGGGAGTTGCGCACAGATCTGGGAGCTTCGGAGTGAACAATAGCAATGGCTGTGTAATGGCAGGTTCCCTCCACTTGATATAGTGTAACCGCCCGTTTCTTGGTGATATCCAGGGGAAACGTCTCTGGCAGCCGAAGTAGTGAGGAGGCTTCAAAGGAGCGCGCCCAGGATCTATTTTTTTTGGTTCGCGCGCCAATGGGACGGCTCGGCCCTCGGGTTATTACGGCCCTGTAAGGCCGATCAAGGTCTATCCTTGCACCAGTTTTTAAGCTGCTGGGCATTGACAGGATTCTATTATCCTGAGAAGCTTCTATTACATGTGTGGTGGATGTATGGGACCCCTGCTGCCCTCCGCAATGGCCCCTCGGAGACTCTCTTCACTGCCGGCAACTGCACCCGGATAAGCCGGATCACCAATCCCTTCAAGGTGACAGCTCCTGTTTCCTTTGAAGAGAAGGTCGAAGGGTCTACAATCGCCTGTGGAATTAATCATATGCGAAAAAAAAAAAAAAAAAAAGTCAACCGTACAATTCGTTAGCAAACACAGCCTCTAGACACAAGACAGTTATAGTGAAATCAGGACTAAGCCAGGCACGGGGGCGGTGCCTAGACGTAAAAACAAAATGATGCGAGATGATGAATGTGAACCCACTATAATTCCTCCCATATAAATCACTTGGCATATTCAGCGGTCCACTGCTTAGCAGTTTCAATCGCCTTTGTCTCATTTTGTAACCACTCCTCCGCAACATCGTTGGCCAATGGGTCATTTGGGTTTGGTGCTGCAAGAAGAGCTTGCACTGAGAGAAGGATCGTTCTGATCTGGAGAGCAGGAGACCAATTGTTCTTCAAAACGTCAAGGCAAATTCTTCCCAATTTGTCAATGTTTGGATGGTAGATCTTTGTGATGAAACGCACCTTTGGGGCAATCATTGGATAGTCATCAGGCAAAAAAAGTTCGAGCTTGAACACGCCCCCTTCATAAGGAGACTGGTCTGGGCCCTGGATGGTCACATCAAAGTAGCGGAGATTGTCCTCATGAGGTTCCGCTGTGATACCTGGAACTGGATCACTGACAAGACGCTCTGTCTCCTATAACACACACTGTTAGTCTTCTTCTCATCTTCAGAATTTCAAGGGTTTTTCCTCTCATTGTTGCGATCCCAGCATAACCTCACGCGATAAGCTGATGAAGGCCACGCTCACCAAACTCGCACTCATTTAAGCGCGAAAGGGCAACCAAAGGACATGTATACATACCTTGATGATTCTCTTAGGTAAAGACATGGTGAAGTGATACGTTTATGAAGGCTGCTCCTTGTCTCCGTGTTCTAGTTTCACCAAAACTTGGCCTTTCCCATTGCCACTTTGCTCGACTTTTGGCGCGGGGGCGCGGGGGTTGGGAATTCCGACTGCCCTCGGAATTTGCTGTTTCTGGAGGAAGAGATCAAACAGGCTGCGCTCAGCGGCAAACAAAAACATCAAAGTTCACCAAAGACTCCAAGTTTCAATTGCAAACTCCCAGCCCAACTTCAAGACCGCCGCCTCACAATGAGCACGTTACGGAAGTTCTCAGCCTTTGCTGTCGCATTGGCTCTTCTGCTCAATATCTACATCTACACATACCCTTCACTCGATCCACAGACATGTTCTTGGTCCTACCAGTACGAGAACCCTCCATTCTCAACACTTCCGCCATGGCTCCAGAAGGCTCGTTCTGTACCATATTTCGGAGACCTTTTGACTCAGTATGTTTTCAAGCCAGAGTACAAGGAGCCAGAAATCCCAGATATCAAGATGCTTGCCTTTGGTGACCCTCAGATTAAGGGTAATTGGCCATCTACGCCTTACATCAAGCGTTTGGACACGTTTGGAAACGACTACTACTTGGGTCACATTTACAACATGATGCAGAAGAGATTGAATCCAACACATGTTGCCGTTCTTGGTGATTTGTTCTCATCTCAATGGATTCTTGACTCGGAGTTCTTCAACAGAACAAGACGCTACGTCACTAGACTCTACGACCAACCACTTGAGCATAAACAACACGTCCTCGATATCTACAACAAGCATGAGAACATTGATTGGAGAGCATTCTTGGAAAAGAGAAAAGCCATGGATAAGAAAGATCTCGAATTTGGATACCAGGACGTGTACGACTGGACAACTGAGAACTATGAAAAGAAGTTTGACAACGCACCGCTTTTCCTCAACGTTTCCGGAAACCATGATATTGGATACTCTGGTGATGCCACCTGGCAACACATGGCACGTTACTTGGAGCTCTTTGGCAAGGATAACTTCTGGATCGAGTACGATGTCGGTACTCCACATGCTTATCGTATCGTTGTCCTTAACTCGTTGTTGTTGGAAGGCCCAGCGCTCCAACCTGAGTTTTTGGAATACACTTGGGAGTTCCTCTACCAACTGTTTGAGAGAAAGTTCCAAGGTGCTACAATTCTTTTGACCCATGTGCCATTCTACAAAGAGGATGGACTCTGCGTTGACGGACCATACTTTGACTACTACAAAGAGGATGCTCGTGAGCAATACAAGATCGGTCTTCTTCGTTCTCAAAACCATTTGAGTGAAGAAGTGAGTCAACGTGTCTTGAGTTTGATCTTTGATGAACAACCAGGTATCATTCTTACTGGTCATGACCACGAGGGCTGTCACACATGGTACAACCGTAACCATTCCAACTGGTACGCCTCCAAGGACAAGGTTGAGGAGACCGCTATTAGAGAAATCACAGTGAGGGCTATGATGGGTGAGTATGGTGGTAATACTGGTATAATGACTGGTCACTTCAACCCGAGTGTTCAACAATGGGAGTTTAAGTTCAGCTTGTGCCCATTCATCGTACAGCACGTTTGGTGGGTAACCAAAGTCACAACTATCATTGCTACACTCATCACCTCAACTGTGTTCATTCTCGATCTCTGATTTATTTATACGGATTACGTTTGCATTATCAATTTCACCCGTTCTTTAGGGCTTTTTGTCTGTAGTTGTGGGGAGTTGACTCTCGGGGGTATGGTAGTGGCCCGCCCCAAAAATAAAAAAAAAAAAAAAAAAAAAAAAAAAACCTGTGCCTTACCATCAAAATGGCACCATCGTCACCTTTCCACCAAACCTCATCGCTCATCGCAGCCTTCGATCACATCCCACAATGACCGCTGAGAAGCACGATATCAAGAGCAAAGGCAATGTTGCGAAGAAGCAACAGACTGAATTCACCGGGTCTCCAAAGGACATCAAGCGTTACTTTGGTCCAGATGTGTTTGCAGATGAGACCCGCACTGTTCTCCGCAAGTCGATTGAGGATTCTCAACCATACAGATGGGGCGTGTTCAAGAACTTAATTGATGATACGCTTCTTCGTCAAGTTCGTCGTGAAGTTGAACGTGAGATTCATTTCACACAAAAGGAGACTGATATTTATAAAGTGTTCCAATCTGGTGACCTTGCCAACTTATCGGGATTGGATTGGGATGATTTATCAAGACTTCCAAGTGTCTTCAAGTTGAGAGAGGCGCTGTATTCCCAGGAATTTAGAGATTTGGTGTCGGAGGTTACTCAATCCGGTAAGTTATCTGGTGTCAAGACTGATATGTCCATCAATACATACACCAAAGGTTGTCATTTGCTCACACACGATGACGTTATTGGATCCAGAAGGGTCAGTTTCATCTTGTACATGCCTGAACCTGATAGAGAATGGAAAGAGCATTATGGTGGTGCCTTGAGACTCTTCCCGGCTGTTGTTTCAAACGTGCCACAGGCTGATTTCTCGCATAAATTTGTTCCACAGTTCAACCAGATGGCTTTCTTCATGGTGCAGCCTGGTTTATCCTTCCATGATGTTGAAGAAGTGAGAGTTGACAAACAAAGACTTTCAATTCAAGGTTGGTATCACATCCCACAGCCTGGTGAAGATGGATTTGTCCCGGGTGAGCAGGAGGCTACTGAGGCCAAGAGTACTTTGCAGTCACTTGAAAGCAAGGAGCTCCAAGAATACGACTTCCCTAAGGAGATCCGTGTACCATTCTCTCATTATGAGATCCAAGGGTATGAGTCTACGGAGAGACTCAGCGCTGAGGATGTTGAATTTTTGGGCGCTTATTTATCACCGGAGTTGCTTACTGAGGCTCAGATCACCAAACTCCAGGAGAAATTCGTTGCTGAGAACGTTGTTCACATTACAGATGTTTTGAAAGAGGAATATGCTAATAAGTTGAAAAAGATTCTTCGTTCTTCAGAACTTGATGAAGTTATGCCAAAGACCGCAAACGAGGTTGAGTTCCCTTGGAAAATGGCCGTTCCACCACACAAATGGAGATACTTGTACATAGACGGCAGACATCCAGAGGACATTTCCACACCAGAAGGTGTCCGTGCCGCAAATCAAATTTCCTCAGAGGATGCTAACTTCCATTTGACAAAGCTTACAACTTCCCATGAGCCAACTCAGCGCCTTATTTCGCTTGCTGCTTTTATTCGCTCCGTGCCCTTCCGCAAATGGCTCTCCTTGGTGACCGACCTTATCCCAACTTCAGATCAGGTTCTTGTCCGCAGATTCAGACCAGGACACGATTTCAAGCTTGCTACTTCTGTCGATACAACCGGTGCTGCTCAGGATGCTGTGTTGGAGGCCACATTGTGCTTGACCCCTTCAAAGGGGTGGGAGTCAGGTGAGGTTGGAGGATATGAATTGTCCATGGCTACTGATAAACAAGAAGAAGACGATCCGGCTGTTTATAAGCAGAGTGAAGGCGACGACACTGTCTTGGTTAACGAGCAGGCTTCTTGGAATCGTCTGACTATTATGGTGAGAGACCCATCCGTGTTGAAGTTCGTCAAGTACGTGAGTTTCAACGCTATGGGATCCAGATGGGATATTGAAGCACAGTGGGATATTGATACTAAAGGAGACGATGACGATGAGAATGATGATTAAGACAAGGAGTTAGTCGAACACCTTGGGCTTTATGCCGCTGTCCTTCCGTCCTCGAGGGCATTTTTTTCTCGCTACCAGTTTGACGCTTTGCATATAATTTTGTAACATGACCCAACTTGGACATTTTATACAATCTCTCTGTAGTTATCTCGGTGATTTCCGGATGCTTCCTTGCAGCCCTAATTGGATTGATTCTTGAGGGGCTTTGGACCCATAAGCGACATTTGTGGCCTTCCTCGCATATGTGGAGCGTTGGGGTACCGCGAGGGCGGGAGAAGGAGTGGGCACAACCATGGAACGCACATAACGCCTTTGGATCTGTCTCACATTGACCGCCTTAGTGACGTAAATGAATAATAATTGGTGAAGGGGGGCTGTAACGGTTACGCCAATGGACAATCAAGGGAGAACTGATCCGAGGAGGGCAGATCAAGGCGTTTGGAAGGGGTTAGTATCTGGAATTTCTACTTTGGGTGGATTATCTAGTCTCGATAGAAATGTTCTTGGTTTTTCCTCAGAGGGTTCGAGATTCTGTTGCCTATGTGTTCTGGATGAATTGTTCATCTCTGGACACCTGGGGCCGCAGAGCACCCGGGCTTGCCCATCCGAAAAAGCTGGGACGGCCTTCGGCCGGGAGTGTTTTCAAAAGGGGGTTGCTTGGAGATACGCAATTGATGCATCTGAATTATTTACGCATGTTGGTTTTGTCCCCAGGGCTTGAAGGTGGTCAAGTTTGGCTTCTGCCTTACTCTTTTGCGGTGTGATCTGAGATGCACGGTGCTCTTCCAGGCCGATACCGCGAGTGGGTGGTCCAGAAGTGCAAAATCCATTTCCTTGCAATAATGGACGTCAAAGCGCTTTCAATCGCGCTCAAAGCCTGTTAGATACTAATGATGGCCAAACCGGTTCCAGTACCAGTTTTTGTGTAACGACATTTGTGTACCCTTCTCGTGCTATTGATGATCTGAGGTCCGGAAACAACGGCGGTAAGCGTGGCCGTACCATGTAGAGTGGCCCAACCGCCTCTATTACGCAACCAAGGGCAACCCCGACGACTACCTTCACTTCATGTGCCTGTTTGACGTCTACAAGGCCATAGACTCTGCATGGAGCTTAGAGACAGACACAAATCTGCACTCCAAACCTGTACCCAGGTGTGTAAGGACAACCGATTCCTGGGTGGAGCTACTAGGATTGCTATACAAGTCTTCAGTGTAAGTGCTGCATTCACCCTTAACACGATCTGCTTCTCCGCGCATATCCGATAGTGCTACGAAGTATACTCGATGCTTTCATAACCACCATCCTAGAAGCCTGGTTGAACCCTGTATGACAACCGCAGAGTAAAAGGTCCCGCCGTACAAGTCTAGAAACGGGGTTAAGCGCTCAATGACTTCGGTGCAGTTACTCACGTATACTACCGCAGAATAACTGCCCCTAAATGGATGCTAAGAACGACCAATGGCCAATATTATAAAGCCTTCTTCCACGGATATTTCCTATGGCTCATTGGATAGCTTCTAAGCATTAATAATCCCCAAAACTTGTGGGGGTTTGGAAGGCTGCTGGGTAGAAGCTCACCAGCAATGCAAGTCAGTAAAGCGAGAATCTGCAAGGTTGGGCGAGTAATCTCGGGCCGGGATGCGTCCATACGACAGAACGGTTTTTTTCATGCTGTTTGGATTCCCGCTACATCGATGGACATTGTAGGTGATCATTGAGCAAATAGCTCTGAGCATAGAGAGTGTGTATTTAGACGAGGTCGAGTGTTCGTATCCAATGGCTCATATACCTAAGAGCAGCAGGACATGGGGGCTTACAGCATTCCCCGGGTTGTATTTTTTGCTCGCTTCTACTGCATATCGGTTGCTCACAAGGGTTTGTGTCTGTTTCCTGTACCAGGAGTCCAATCCCATGTGAGTACAGGTCAACTTACACTTTATATGGGAAAAGCGTCAGGATTAGTGATGCCCGGCTGGCCCCGCGGCGTTGAAGCCATACCCTATAACCTTTGATCCCGTGCACTCGTCGATCTATAGCCTGGATGAGCGATGGAACTGCGTCCATCCAGCTTAAACCAGCACAGACCCCTACAGAGACAAACAACCCTTACCAGCAAGTGTTATACAGTACCTATCGACCGCAGCTCTCGACCCACAGGCACATGTACACGCCAATGCCAATAAGGTTCAGTGTCTAGGCATCTGCCACCCGCTTCTTCTCGCAAATATGCCCCATCGTGGCCCGTGACTCTTTACTACGATGCAGCACGCAGGGAAGTGACGCAATATGTTATGTTGTTCACAATCCTGGTGAGCCTTGACTCCTTGAGCCTGCGTAACTTCCTGCCGCTGATCGCGATCAACCTCATGCTTGCCAATGATGAATGGATGTTTTCCTCTTGACTATTTGGGACTTTGCATCTGACCCAGAGTTGTGGTACAGGCGGGCCCCGTGGGACTTAAGGAGAAGGGAGGAGTTAATGGCAATGCAGATGTACGCCTTTACTGTTGTTCCTCCATGCCCAGGCGGGGCTGGTGAGAGCCGCTCGATGAACATTGTACTCGCTAAAACCTAATTCGGGGGGAGTCAGGTGGGTGACCCATTGTTTCTTCTTGTTCTTATGCTGATAAGTGTAAAATCTGGGCGTTTGCTACAGCCCAATGAGCATGGGTGTTTAGGCGGTAGTGCTGATACGCTCAGGGAAGTGCACGGGGTACTAATCAAGTTACGAGGGTGATGGGCCCTTCTTTTCTGTGTTGATCTTCTCGGATTAGAGTTTAGTGTCACAGTCAGTGGGAGGTAAAGCATTTATATTGACAGTGAATCTGGGCAGCTCCGTGTTGACAGTGGAAGTGTTTTGTCGATGCGCCGGGGTCCCGGAAAAAATAGCCTTCCATCACCAGACAAACAGTTATGGTTTCCTTGGGAGAAAGCTGTAGGTGTTTTTAAAGCCAAACGGGATTAGTGCCCTAGTGACTAGTGACTCCTGGATGCAACAGAAGAGTCATCCCGTCGGAGGGAAACCAGAGGAAAAACTCAGTTTCACCGGATTGCATGGGATTCTGCCCACCATTTGTCCCTTTTTTTCGTAGAGTGGCCGGTGGCCCACCGGAAGAAGGATGTCTCGCGTGGGAAAGGGGACAATTGACAAACATTCGGTGCGCAGATCCGGGCCCAGATCTGAACTAAAAACCATCAAACGGAAGAGTTACGATGCTGTCGGGATAAGCGTTGGTGCTTTGGCGAGCTACATGGTGTTCTCTTGCTCGTTCAGCGGTCTAGATGGTTGATGGGGGCTTTCATTCATCGTGTGGATGTGTTCGAAAGCTTTGAAGGCCGGTGTCCATTGTTTCGCGTGTCCTGAGCGTATCTACGCACACCATACGTGAAGCGCAAGGCGTTTCCCGTGAGAAGGAGGCCCAAACCAACCGAAAGCTGCGGGAACAACACCCGAGAAGAGAATCCCCATGCGGGGCCAGGCCAACTCTCCTGCTACAGAAGCATTTGCGGGGATGTCCTAGGAGTACCAACTCTGTGCTGGTTCCTAGGGGGCTATGGTGTGTCTGACCTTTGAGATGGCCGCTTCTGCGAGAGAGGGCCATGCGCAAGGGCTTTCCACGCGAGGGATGTCCCCACATAATCGTGTGTCCCGGTCTGTGATATGTCAAATTCCTTATATATCTGAATTGGAATGTCTTGGTTCATATATATGGCAAATCACCTATATATGCCACCGCGTACGACCGATGTCCTGCGGCGTCTGCAAGCGTGTGTCCCCCCTTTGTCCCATGCGCCAATATGCAGCTGCACGTGGTCAGTGCGGACAGACGCACAGATAAAAAAGCACCAACTTCTAGAGCGCGCGATCTGAGCCATCCCAGCTCAATTATATAACGAAAAAGCCCGTCCTCCTCCATCAACTCGTGTTATCGCCCATGTAGAGCTCCTCACCACCGCTAGAAACCTCATTGACCTCCCCCTTCTGGCGTATGCCCCATTGAACCAGCCGGAATCGTTCTGTGTTCCACGTGTCTCTCGAAGAAGAAAAATCTGTCCGCCCCCTTGCTTTCTTCTCTCGGTTTATCGTCCTGCTCATGGGCTCACGAGAGCTATCATACACGACAGGGCCATTCCCACCAGAGGCCCCGCCAGAGCTCCCTCATGGCCACCAGCTACCCCCTCCCCCAATGCCCCAGCAGATGATCCCTCAACAGCCTCCGCAGTTCATTCCCTGGCAGGAGCCCCATGCGCTACGATCGTCTTCCTTCGAGACGTACCCGCCAGACCACACGGATACTCATATGCAGAACTACCAGCACACGACGGCCTCACCACAGAAGCCGGCTAGTTTCTCTTACCCAGGACAGCCTATGATGCCTCCGCCACCGTCACAGAACACCATGCCTCCGCCTAACTCGGGGCCACTACCCTTCCCTGGTGCATCGCATCCTCTCAGACTTGGGTCTTCCGGTCAGCAACCACAGCAGCAGCTACCACCACAACAACAGCCGGGCCCTCCTCCTCAGTTTCAGCAACAACACATGATGTCCATGCCCGTATTCCTGCCCCAACAACTCCCACCACCAACGCAGCCAGGCCCACCAGGCCCACCACAACAAACAATGGGCCACCCAGGCCAGGGCCCGCCTCCACAACAACTACAACCACAACAACCTCAGCACCCACCGCCGCCTCAGAGAAGTTTGTCTTACCCAGCACATTTTGACCATGTCCAAAGACCTGGACCTCCACATATTGAGCAGGGGTTCTTCTACCCTCCGGACTCACAGGCCCCACAAGAGCATCTTGGAGCACAGAATATGTCTATGCCTACAATGGGTCAGCTCCAGCCTCCAGTCAATGTTCATTCTCATCTGACTCCCCATTTTCCGCATACTGAGCCACCTACACCATTGCAGACACCACAGCAGAACAGTCCACAGGCCATTCATCGCATCAATGCCTCACAGAGTGTCAATGGTCCCGGGTCAGTATCCACCTCTACACCACCTACATCCTCAAACGGGACATACCCTGATCTTCAACTGAACTACGCTGAACTTGTTTCGCATCTTCTTCCGAAGAAGCGGCCTTTGACACAACCCAGCTCCTCAAAGAGGCACAAGTCGTCCTCGTCCGGGTCCCGCCAGACTTGTCACATTTGTGGACGCGCAATCTCAAGGGACTTATCGAGGCATATGAGGATTCATGAGAGTGTTTCGAGGTTTCAGTGTATTTACCCACGGGAGTTTTGTACGCACAAGACGGGGTTCTTTAACCGTCAGTACGATTTCAAGAAACATCTGCTGCATTATCATTTCAAGTTCGAGGATACGAGTGTGAAGAAGTTCAATGGGCTCGGTGAGAAGTTGAACTATGATGGTTGGTGTGCTTGTGGAGAACGTATGAATGCTGGAGCTTGGCTGGAACATGTTATGAAGTGTAAAGATGGGGTATGGGCATGTAAGGACTTGCAGGACAAGTGGGAGATGCATAAGGGTGAGAGAGGATACTACATGCTTGGAGAATATAACCCATCTCGAAACGGATTTGACGAGATGTGAGGAATTTGATTATGGTTTTTTTTCTTCTTCTTTTTGATGTCTATGTGTCTGTTTTTATGAGTGATGAAGCATAGAGAAAGCTTTTATGATAATGAACTTAAGTTTGATGATATTTCAACGGCCCCGTCTGGGCTCCACGTTTGTGTCTTTTTGGGGCGCAGAATTCTAGGATCTATACTAAAAAAGGAAAGTTTATGACCTAGACTTGATCATGAGATCCCTCGTTCGTAGATCCTTGTGTGTGTGTTTTTTCTTTTGTGGCTGGATTCAGTTCTGTGTCCCGGTGGTTTTGAGGGGCGGTGTTTAAGGTACGATGATACGATCGACAATGGGCCCAGCCTATCGACGATCAAGGAACAATCTGGTATGATGTTTAGAATCACGTTATGAGATGTCTATCTCATAATGCAGGCATGACACATTTGTACACTGCTATCCTCTTATGTCCGTTTATCGGTTGATGAGCCCGTATTTCTGGGTCAGCTTTCAAGTCGTGGGGCGCCTTGAGATGGGCTAAGTTCAAGAGCCCAGGAACCAGGCGGGAATAGCACCCACCTTTTGTGTGTTTAAAGATCTATAGATCTCTTCTGTGTGCTCTTCCTAGAACATAAAAGTGCGTTCACATCTTGCCACCCATTGTCCCGCCTTGTCCTTGGGAGGCAGATCCTCCCCTAGACTCATGCGCTTGGGTCTTGCCCTAAAGACACCGCAAAAAGATTACGATTTTGGGTTGCCCCATAAGTAAAAGGGGAAAGAAAATCCCGCTGGTGGTTCCATAGCAATCCAGAACAAAATACATCACTGGTTGGGTCATCTTTGTAATGCTTGGTACCCTTCAAAGTTTTTTTCAAGGCAGTGCTCTTGGCCCTCTCCAGCACCGGCGAAAGATGCACAGCTCTTTGTCCCTAATCAAGACAATTTCAACAAGAGTATGCAGCAAAGAGGAAAAACCCTGGCAAATCCAGAATCAGTTCGCTTCCAGTGACTGCTAGACACCATTGCCGATTCTAGGCATGTGCACAGGTCGGAAGCGGTACCATTGTGGAGCGGCCTTTTCTGGTGATGCAAGAGGGTTCTCGACCACACACTCATTGCGAGCTTGTGTCAAAAGGCTTGGAAAGCAGCCACACTTTTAAAACAAATAGTTTCTTGTGATTAAACTATCCAATGCCTCATTTTGCACTGCTGATAGGGAGTTGAAGGGGGTGGGTGTCGTGTGCGGGAGGCGGAGGTGTAAAGGCGGCGGGGGCCCAAATCACGTTTGATGAGAAGGAGATAAACACAGAAATCACCAAAAACGTCGCCGCCTTGTCCCGGGGGCCCAAAGGAGATAGGAAGAAAGAGTCTGTGAGGCAAAAAAAGACGAAAAGAGACGCCATGCAACTGCTTCCACGTCCCCAGGCGGTGCTGTTCTTGGGTACCCCGGACTGAGATGCCATGACAACACAATGGACCCGCCTGGAGGCTGGAATCTCTGGGTGTGTCCCGTAGCGCTTTCAGGACACAGACACACCCCCAGGTCCGGGCCCCATGTCCAACCGTTACGGCACAGTCTGTCTGACATTTCGTTTATATGTGCCATAACCGTTGTGTGTCTGTCCCTTTTAAATATAGCACCAGATCAGAAAAAGTTGGTGCGGAAATATCCGGAATTCCGCTCGCGTTTGTCCAGCTTTGGTGTGTTTTTTTTGTCTCGTTTTTCTTTTGTCTCGTTTGTCCGGGGGCGTGCCGCTATATATGGGGCTCGGACACGCGCGGCCGTTGGGGGGTTGGCCTGGCGCGCGCAGTAGGACATGGACACAACTCCACCAGCGAGAACAGAACAATTGTTGTCCGCATGTTGTGACCTTCGTTCGACCCTCCGGCGCCTGCGAACAATCCTCCTCCGCCCACGGAACAATTTGTACAGCCTACGAACAGGCGGGCCATCGAATCTTTCTTATCTGATCTTGCATTTGGATCCCCTAAACCATGCGGTCAGTTCTGTGCAGCGTGGGAGCAATTAGGGTGACGTTATCAGTTCTACGGGACTTACCGAATTTCAAGTGTACATACTAATCAGTGAGCAATCAAGCGATGGATCTCAACCGTGGGGTATATGGTTCCTCGAGATATTTGACCTCTTCCTCCGTAAGCGTCAAGTTAGCCCCAATTGTCAACTGTTCAACACGCTCGACCGAGGAAACTCCAACAATTGGCATGGCGCCTTTGGCAAGCACCCAAGCAGTGGCAACAGCAGCCATTGGGACGTTCTTCTCCTTGGCTAACTTTTCCACTCTTCCAATGATTTCAATA
This sequence comes from Petasospora easanensis, assembly GCA_030580135.1. NCBI lineage: Eukaryota > Fungi > Ascomycota > Saccharomycetes > Phaffomycetales > Wickerhamomycetaceae > Petasospora > Petasospora easanensis. Next base: position 3,534 of record JAKTSI010000063.1, on the reverse strand, counting down.
TCTGCGGCTCTCGATTCGTCCTTGGCGCTCAGCACCTTTGCCCATCTCGAGGTCTTTTGTCTCGATGTCAAGGCAGCCTGATCAATCTCCAATGGAACAGGTCTTGCGAGCAAACCATCAGCAAGTGGGGCCCATGGAATGATACCGACACCAGTCTTGTGGCAGTAATAGTTCATCTCATGTTCATCCTCTCTGCAAATCAAGTTGTACTGACTCTGCATGGAGATGAACTTGTGCCATCCATTCTTCTCCGCCACGTTCTGCATCATCACGAATTCGACAGCCCTCATGGTAGATGCACCAATGTATCTCGTATATCCCTCATCAACGACATCATTAAGGGCCTTCATCGTCTCTTCAATTGGTGTGCTGTGGTCGAATCTGTGGATCTGGTACAAGTCCATGTATGTACCCAATCTCTCCACCGAGTTCTTTGCAGCGTCGATGATGTGCTTTCTGCTCAATCCTTGAGAATTGACGATCTCAACCTCCTCAGCTGGAGTCAGTCCATCCATGCGTCTAGAGATAAGGTCATCCAGGTCCTCATCGACAGGGTTGAACACTTTCGAAAGGATCACAATCTTGTCTCTCTTGATTCCGAACTTCTTGATCCACTTGCCCAACAATCTCTCACTTGCACCGTTAGAGTAGACATCTGCAGTGTCATAAGTGCGGATTCCCAATTCGTAGGCCTTGTTGAGGATGGAGAACACAGTGTCTTCATCCTCGATGAACCACTCCTGTGCTGACTTCTTACCGAATGTCATACATCCGATGATAACATTAGAGATCTTTAGCCCAGAGGAGCCGAGGTTAGTCCATGGAAGGGTATTAGAAGCCATTGTCGATGATGATTAGAATGTGTTCATAGAAGGGGCGAAAAGGGGGGCAGATCGCGTCTCTTTATAAGAAATAGCAACACGCGTAATTTGTAAGCTTTTCCCCCAGTTCTTGGTGCGGGGGGTAGGATCAAGGAAATGAAACCACGTTTCCCGATGTCAAATCATAGCGATAATTGAACCTGTTTGTACAGTACGTCTGTTCCCTATCAAAGCTCCACCCAATTGTCTGAGGCCGATTCTTAGACACGTTGGAGTGTGTCTCTTCGGGTATAATCAGGACTGGGGCTCTCAAGTGTGATGAATCTTAATTATAGGGCTTAAAAAGGGTTGTCGCCCAGCACGGTTGCCATTGTTACACGTATTATTGTTCTCTCGGGATGTTCAGGCAACGCTGGGAAACAGGCTGATGAAACACCGAACAACACGTTTACTGTAGAGCCAATGTATGTACTCCACCGGCTTGGCCCCAATTCGCACCCATTCTCGCGTGGCCATGAGATTATGAGCCCATTGTCAGTCGCGATTGCAGAGGTTCCCAATCATTGGTGATCAGGCGTCGTTGTCGTTATCTTTATCTTTCGGGATATTGATTGACTTGATATACAGTTAATTTGAGGGGAAATGTGGACATACAGAGAGCTTAGGGAGTAGAAAGTCTAAAGAGAGATCTCTAGGTATTTCAAAAAAAATTATGGGGTTACCCGGAATTATCCATCCATAATCAACCATCAATACTTCATTACAGAGGTAATCTACCATAGTCAAAACTCTAATTCTGTATACTTCGAATCAAACTATATACCCCAGAAGTTCAAAGTACCCACTCAGGCTGCCAGCGCCTCAGCGATAACCTTAGAAGCCTTCAATGCGGCCTCCTCGGTGAACTTCTTACCAACGAGAGTCAATCCAACAGGCAACCCATCAGAATCCTCAGCATCATAAAGTCCATATTCGTACTCTTCATATTCATTTCTTGGGGAGTATGCCTCATCCTTAATGTCCAATGACTTGTCTGCGAACACACCAGATGGGAAAGTCACACAGGTCAAATCCAAAATGTTCCAGAGGGAAGTGTATCCCCAGTACTTAACAGTGTGTGGTTTTGGAGCAGTACCCACGTATGTTGGTGCAATAATGTAGTCAACACCACGAGCATTGAAGAGTTCCAAGTACTCCTGTCTGATAACCTCACGAGTGTGTGTGTAGTACTGGCTCTCCACTTGTGTGAGTCCACGGTCACCTTTACCCATTGATAAGTAGTGGTCTGTGAGTGGGACTGTTGGTTCACCAGAAGCCTCCAATCTTAGAATTGCAGCGTAGTTTCCATCATCAGTGTATGCATTAGCGGCAATTTCTGCACATTCGTACACTCTGTGTGGGGCCCACTCAACAACGGTCACACCTGCAGCCTTGAGTTTCTCAGCGACAACCTTCAACGCACGAATATTTGGTGGGTGTGGTTTACAAACACCATCATCATAACAGATACCAATTGTGAGATCTTCAGGTTTTGGTTGTGGGACCTCACGCCAAGGCAAAGGCACGAGACTCTGATCCATATTCCAAGGCTCCTTAGAACAGTATCCACTCATGAACAATTCCAGATCCTCAGGACAGTTGGCCATTGGACCCAATGTTGCACCGATGAGTTCCGAATATGTATGTTCAGGACCTGCAACTGTGTTTGCCAATGAGACCCTTTTGCATGTTGGCTTAAGACCCCATACGCCATTGAATGCGGAGGGAGCACGGATGGATCCACCAATATCGGAACCGATACCCAATGGAGATCCCTTCATTCCAATAAGTGCACCTTCACCAGATGAAGAGCCACCAGGGGACATCTTGAGTTTGTGTGCGTTTCTTCCTCTTCCGGTGATGTTGTTCATAGAGTCCAAGTGCATAAGACATTGTGGTTGGGTAGTACGGATGTAAAAGACGCAACCAAGATCGTACATGATCTGTGTAGTCAATGCAAAATCATCAGTGACGTTCTCCAAAAGACCAACAAATCCAGCATGTGTGACCCTACCTGCGAAGCTGTAGTGTTCTTTCAAAGACAGCGGAACACCATGCAGGGGCCCAACCGTGGTTCCCGTCTTGGCCTGATACTCATCGAGTTCCTTGGCTCTAGCCAATCCGTAATCGAAAAGGATCTCCATAGCACAATGTGTGAGCTGGTGTGCGATCGTGGCACGCTTGATAAAGGCCTTGATGACTTCTGTTGCCGTGAGTTCTCTCTTCTTGATTTTATCGGCGATAAGTGTAGCGGTAAGCTCTGTGATGGCAAAGTCCTCTGGTTGCATCACTTTGGCAGGGAAGGTTGTACCGTTGAGGGAAGATGTATCGAGATCTTCATCTGGGAGGAGGTCCGATGGAACCATGTACTCCTTTGGCATGGCGGACTCGAGAGCATTGTTGTATGCAGAGACCAAAGGTGCCCAGTCTCTCTGGTAGCGCTCCGGATCGCCCTTCTTGTACTTGGACGCCTGTGTAGTGACTAGAGGCTCACTGGTGTGATCGATCGAGATCTTTGTGCTGACTTTTGCTGGTGACATTTGGTGGGCTCTCTTGTACTTGTCAGGTGTGAAGGCGAGGGTGGGCACATGTCTTCCTTATATAATTAGTGGTTCCCCCGGGGGAGCAGCTGAGGCATTGGGGCAACTAATCTTGAGATCTGGGTCTGTGTGGG